>APFE030531929.1:138155-152695 GCA_000404065.3 Pinus taeda | reverse complement strand
ATAATGCCAACAATGCATTAAAAGCATATGCTCCCCCTAAACCTGTGCCATCTTGTTTACTGTCAGATCTGATCATGCATATCAGCAAGGAGTATCAAGTCATCATCATTTTCAATTTAGAAACAAAATACTTCTAACCATCAAGACATTTCCACACATCATCAGCAAATTGTAACCATTATCAAATAGTGCAAATAAACCAAACTGATCCTTTTCCTGAACCTGTCCCCACTACTTTTCCTCATACTGACATATACGCGACTTTGCAGTGTCTAACTCGCGTATATATGTGACTTCATTTCATGAAATTTGCATATGAGATTTATCACACTGAAGTTTTGTACTTTCAGCTCCCTCTGATTCTGGTATGTCTGTATGTTGTGCTGTGCCGCCACTTTCTGACTGTACTTCCTTTTTCCTCCATATCTTCAAGCGTGATGATGTTTTCTCTTTTTGGTGTGATGTCTGTGCTTTGTTCCTACATTCCTTTGCTATATGTCCAAGTTTGTTACATGCATAACATCTTACATGTTTCATATTCTTTTTGTAGCAATCAGCAGCCTTGTGACCATAAAAGTACCTTGATTGAGATGACCTTTCTGCATAATGGTCTTGAACTCTTCTTCTTCTACATCTAGCTGCAACATGTCCAAGATTATGACATACATAACATTAAACATTATTCATAGGAGGAGTAAAGGATTTTCTTTGAGGAATCTCTTTCCTTGGTTGATGATGAGATGGATCTTTCATTTCTTCATTGATCACTTTAGATTTCTCTTTAGAGTTCCTTGCTTCACCTTGTGAGCTAGACTCACCTTCAACCGATTCATGGAAACCAAGACCAGTCTTTATAACAGGAGACCTTTGACTACTAAGAATATCATCCAAGACTTTAGAACTATCTTGAAATCGTAAAAGCTTATCCTTTTCTTCTATTTTACCTTTCAAGATATTTACCTAAACCTGAAGTTGTTCTTCCTTTTCAAGAGATTTCCTTTTCAAATCTTCTTCAACTTTTCTTCCTTCTTCCATTTGTTCCCTTAGTTTGAGAATCTCCTTTTCTTGTTCTTCATTCAAATCCTGCTGCATTTGCCGAACTCGGAAGGCACATTCCAGTTGGGATTTTAAGCTGATGACTTCATTGTCTTGTTTTTCAATTGCTTGATATAGGCAAGCTCTTCCTCAAATCATGGATCATGGGGCTCAATAATAATAATAAAATAAACAATACCATGGGCCAAAACCATAACAAACCAATACCATCAACTCAATACAAGGGATCAACACGTCTGTCGAGATGCCATGGTCCAAAAACCATAGGTTCAAATTCCAAGGACTAACTACCATGGACCAAAGGTAAGTTTTCCCACATCAAATAAACTTTTCTCCATAGGTTCAAATTCCAAGGACTAACTACCATGGACCAAAGGTAAGTTTTCCCACATGAAATAAACTTTTCTCTGCATAAAATTCCGTGAGCTTTTCTCCACTAATTCTCATCATATTGAGAGCCATGCCATGGGTGTTTCCATCAAGTACAACACTTTAGCCATAATGCCAACAATCTCCCCCTTTGGACTTGATGGCAAAGCTTACTTGTGAACTGTCATCTGATCCCTTTTTGTTGTCCGGTAACCCATGCACTCTGTCACATCTGATAGTTCTTCTGTAGATTCATCTGAATGTATACAAGTGAGATGATCTTCTATGAGAGGGTTGCCATCAAGTACAACACATGCATCATAATGCCAACAATTTTTTTGGGATTTCAACTTTGTCATGAGAGTATGTGGACTTAGTTGAATCTGACGAGATGTGTTCTTGATTCTCTTCAGCTTCTTTTAATAGCTCTTCGGGTGTACAATTCGACTTTTTACACAGACTTTTCAACATTGTTAAGACTTCTCTGAAGTTTACTTCTGTTTGAACATGTTTACTTTCCATCTTTATCTCTATTCGATTTGTCGTATCTTCAAGATTTTTGATTTTATCCCCTTGCTCCCCCAGCTTGCTTTCGACTTCATTTAGTCTTTTACTCACCTCGTCGTAGTTGTTATTTATCTTTTGCTCTGCATCCAACAACCTTTTTTGAAAATTCGCCGTTGTCATTGTCGACATTGAGCGGGTTTGCGGAGGCGTGTATTTATTTGCCAACTAAAATATTTTTCCTCCCTCTTTTTTTTTCTCTATTAGCTAAAATAAATTTTATACATATAAATTTTAATTAAAAAAAATAACTTTATTAATAAAATTAACATACATATATATATATAATTTTTAATTAATTAAATTAAAATAAATATATATAAATAAAACTTTTAATTAATTAAAATAATTTAATTAAATTAAATTAACTTTTATATATATAAACTTATAACTGTATTGTATTATATATACATAAAAATAAATAAAATATATAGATAATATATATAAATTAACTTATATAAATGTTTATATAAAAATATAATTAATAATATGTGTTTATATATATAAAATATAATTATATATATGTTATATATAATATATATAAATTAAAGTTATAACAAATGTTTCACGTTATATATATACTAATAACTGTTATTCGTTGTGTATACGTCACGTTTGCTAATGGGGTCACCTCCGATGACCGTTCAAAGGAAAACGAAAACGGATATCACCACAGATACTTATTCCACGCAGCCAGCACATTTGCTAATGATATCACCGCAGATACTTATTCCACGTAGCCGGCACGTTTGCTGATGGGGTCACCTCCTGCGGATCTTCAAAACCTTTAAGTGGAAATCACAGAAGTGCTGCGGCTAACCCTGAATTGTATGTGCAGAGAATTGTATGGACGCGTTTTTGCGGAGGGAATCGGGCAGTTACACAGTCACGCCCTTTGACTGTTCAGGATCGACTTTTTTTTCCGGCCACTTGATGAGGCGGCACAGCGGTGAAGAGACAATTGCCCGTCTGCAAGTGATGATGGTGGCCAATGGGACAGAATAGAGGGTTTTACGATGAATAACCCGCTTGTGATTGACCCGACCTCCTTTATATATCGACAAAAAACCAATTGACTTCCAACCACAACACACCGTTGATTTCCAACTAAGTTCCGCCTCCACGCAGACACAATGCTTCCACTACTCGACAACAGGGGAGAAACGACAATAATTTGCTGGAGTTTCGGCTTGTTAGAACAACGTCCCTCCTCTTAATTTGTCGAGAATTTATGTGAACCAGTGGCCAGTTTCTTAGACGGATTGCTGGATTTTTTTTTTATTTTTTTTTTTTGGTGGCTAGACAGTGGGACAGCGAGGTATAATGTGTGTTGACAGTGGAGATGCAGAATGATGGCAGCGGACAACGAAGAGTTTAGGGTAGCGAAGTAGTGAGGAGTTGAGGGTTGCAAGCAGTGGAACAATGAGGGATTGATCTAGTGAGTATGGCAGCGTATAGGTGCTTGAAACCTGCACAGGCGAGAAGATTCGATGGCTCTGATACCAATGAAGCATAAAAACTTCTGGATAACAGAAATATATATATAAAAATACTTTATTAAAAATGAATAGATAGATGATGATGGGTTGCCTGGCTTATATACCGCCATGGGCACCCTTTGGGAAAGGGCATGATCTTATGATCGTGCCCTTTCGTCTAATTAAAATTAAAATTAAATAATAAATCTAAGTTTAACTAATTTTTTACATAACACGCACTTCATTTCATGTCTAAACTCATTGTGTTTTCCCCTTGCCTTATCTTCTAGACTAGGACAAATTTTGGTTGCACAAGTTAGCCCACTAGGGCTAGGAGAGTGCATGGCACACTCTTAAGACTTATGGGACCCCTTACTTGTTTCAAAGTGAACCCTACACCCTCCAAGAGTGCATAGCACACTCCTAAGCATCATTCCCCTTCCTTGTCCCGAATTGTTCCCTTAAAAGAAATTCTTCCTCCTTGTGGAGTGTGTGGCACACCATCAAAGAAACATCATGATCCCTTAGTCCTTCAGACTTGCTCCCTATGCCCTCCTTGACTCTCTTGAGTGCATAGGGCACTTGTGTAGGTCAAAGCCTAACCCCTTTAGACTTCAACACTGCACCCTACGCCCTCCCCACTTCTTTGAGCACACAGCACACTTGGGAAGGCCTAAGCTTCATCCCTTCAGCCTTTGGTAGTGTGCCCTGCACCCTCCTTGGTTTCCTTAAGCACATAGCAGACTTCCAAAGCCCTTGTTACCTCCCTCCATCCTTCAGACCTATTCCCTATTCCCTCCCTTAATATTTATCCAGTTGAGTGCATAAGTGCATCCCAAATCATCAAAGCACTCAGTCCTTCCCCCTTCCGTAGTATGCCGAGCGCCTAGAAGTTTCCCTTGTTTTTCCCAAGCACATTGTTAAGTCATGAACAAAAAATTTGCATGAGACATCTTAGAATAGGATATTTTTCATACTGGTGTTTCCTTTCCATGATTGATTTTAGTTGTAGGTATTCCAAAACAGCATGGAAAAAATGCATGAAAAGATCGGGCAAAGAGGGCAGTCAAAGGAAGCATTCATGAACGAAGAACACATGGTGTAACAAATGAAGAACATTGAAATCCTTATGCTCGAAGCATCCCAAAGGGCTCCATATGATCAAAGACCCTTTGGAGGGTGAAGAAATCAACAAGATGGAAGTTTCATTTAAGATCGAAGATACAAGTGGTAGCATTGTCACCTATCAAGAAAGTCCATGTCATTAGTCACTATGAGCCTAAGTCATTAATGATAGTGACGTGTTATGTGATGATGTGGAAATCACGATGTAATTATGTAATTATTGTAAAGAAAAAGAAGTGGAAGCCTAAGAGTCATATATGGACAAAATATTCATGTGAAGAAGTCCAAAAGACATGTAATTCCAAAAGTCATTTGGAAGTTCAAGAGTTATAGAAGTCCAAAGGTCATAAGAGAAACTCAAGATTCATGATGATATGAAAGGTCATGCCTCAAGTTATAAAAGTAGTCTCATTACTCAAGAAAAGGATTTTTAACCTTGGCTTCTCCCACAAGGCATTAGAGAGATAGAGATAGTACTTTTGGGGAGCAAGTAGTGGCTCTAACACTCCACTATTGGAGCTAGTGATGTTCATTGTACTTATTTATCTTGTAAATTTTGCTTAAAACTCGAAGCCATTCGTCCAGCACATTTTCATTCATGGATCGTGGATGTTTTGAGATGTTAGGCCCTTATAATACTAGTGTAACCCCTTCTTGTTATTAGTACAACCCCCTTATTATATCGTTGTACCCATGTAGTCCCCATATTGTTACTATTGTGCCCCATAGAAGCCCATTATTGTTATTATTGTGTCCTTACATTATTATTGTTATGTCAGCTCTGATTATATTATGACCCCTTAGACTCCTATATATAGAAAGGAGGTTTTGTCATTTGTATCATCAAAGAATTATTCATTTGTGTAAGGTAAAGTAGGTTTCCCCCTTAAAGAGACTTATTTCTAAGGCGTTCATCTATCTTTTCTATCTTTTTGTAAGCTGGTTTCATAACATTTGGTATCAGACCTGTGTATTCTAGGGTTTCGCTTCTCCAAACAAGTCATCATGGAATTTTCGCTATAACTTTTTTTCTACGATGTTTCAGATGCTAAAATAAAAACCCATTTCGGCTGAAATCGTTCTAAACCTTGGGTTCAAATTTCAAAGCTTTTCAGACTATATTTGCGGAGATATGATCTGAGGAAGTTGGCCTTTTTGCAAACTTCTGAATTACATTCCAAACAGGTGACCTGGGGAAAATAGTAATAACTTTTGTTTGGTGCATCATATTGAAATTTCGTTAGAAGCTACAAAAAGAGAATGGATTTTAGTTTCCTGTGTACATTTTTCAGATCCTAAGGTCAAAATAGTGACACATGGAACTTCATACAAGTTCGCTCTTCTGAAAATGTATATAATCAGGTCATCTTGAGAGATTGTGCATAACTTTTTCTTGGAGAATCTAAATTCAATCACATTGGTAGCATTGGAAAGAGGAAACAGAGGATAATGTAGGTCGCAATTTCAAAACTAGAAAAGCCGAAATTACGGAGTTACAGTCGTTTCAAGATCGAGCTCCTAAAATCAAGAAAAGGCAATATGAGGAAGTTTGATGGCAAGGATCTAGTAAATTGGATACTACGAATGGAGAAATATTTTGATCTACATAGTGTACCATTGTTACAAAAGGTATGTATTGCATCTTCATATTTAGAGCCAGATCAATTTTTATGGTATAAAGGGCGTTGTTCTCGTAGACAACTTGTTATATGGTCAATTTTCACGGAGGAAATGATACGCATTATGAGGATACAAAGAGAAACACCTTCTTTAGAGTAACACCACAACAATAAGAAGAAAAAAGAGAAAAATAGCTTTGTTATAAAGTGGAATTAAAAATTATGGCAACAAGGAAGTCTACCCCTCACAACTATAAAGATGGAAGTGTTGTTTCTCCTAGCCTTCCACAACCTACAAGGGTTACACCACAACAATTGGAAAAAAAAAGAGAAAAGGGGATTTGGTACAATTGTGATAACAAATACATTAAAGGTCATAAGTGTGCTGAGAAGAAATTATTTTACATTGATTGTGGAGAGGAGGAAGAAAAGGATCAAAAAATGTCAAAAGAAGAGTATATACACCAGGAACTAACCCCAGAGAAAGAAGAAATGAATCTGACCATATCTTGTAAAGCATTGGAAAGAATGACTACTCCTAAAACTATTAAGATAAAAGGACATATCAAGAAGAAAAAAGGTTCAAGAAGTGAAAGATCGCATCGAGAAAGAAGAAATGAATCCAACCATATCTTGTAATGCATTTGTCGGAATTACCACTACTCAAATTATCAAGATAGAAGGACATATCAAGAAGAAAAATGTTCAAAAACTGAAAGATCACATCGAGCATCAAGAAATGAATCCGACTATATCTTGGAAAGCCTTGGAAGAAATTACCACTCCTCAAACTCTAAATATAGAAGGACATATCAAGAAGAAAAAGATTCAAGCAGTGAAAGATCACATCGAGCATCAACAACAAGTTCTCCAACTTTTAAAGGATAATGCCACTTTGGTGCAGAATCGAATGAAACAACAGATAGATCAACATCGCAGTGAAAAATGTTTTGATGTAGGTGATTGGGTATTTTTACGGCTACATCTCAAACAAGCTATTTATGAGAAGGAAATGTTGCCAATACTACATGCACTTAAGAAATGGCGACCTTACCTAATGGGAAGACACTTCAAGGTAAAAACGATCATGATAGTCTTAAATACTTTTTAGAACAAATATTATCTTTAGAAGAGCAGAAAAAATGGGTCAGAAAGATGTTGGGTTATGACTTTGAAATCATCTACAAAAAAGGGAAGCAAAATGTTGTGGCAGATGCACTCACAAGAAATGATGAGGATGTGGAAGCATTGTTTTGTGCTATTTCTATTATCCAATTAGATTGGATAAACGAAACAAGGGATGAATGGAAGAAGGACGAAGAAGTGTGGCCACTCATTCAAAAGTTGTAGAATATCCCAATTCA
The DNA here is from genome assembly GCA_000404065.3 of Pinus taeda. Taxonomy (NCBI): domain Eukaryota; kingdom Viridiplantae; phylum Streptophyta; class Pinopsida; order Pinales; family Pinaceae; genus Pinus; species Pinus taeda. The sequence goes on along the minus strand of APFE030531929.1, from coordinate 145,120 downwards.
AACAATATTGCCAAAACCTGAAGAGGAAGGAAAAATTATATTGGAACCTGGAGTAGTCATAGAATCAAGAACTTGACAGCTACGAAATTGATCAATTTCAGAGTATTTCATCAAGTGGAAGAACTTACCCGCTGAAGATTCCACATGGGAGGACAAGAATCTTCTACAAAAGCATCAAGAACTACTCAAGCGTTGAGGACAACACTTTTTGAAGGAGAGGGGCATGTTAGGCCCCTATACTACTAGTGTAACCCCTTATTATTAGTAGTACAACCCCCTTATTATATTGTTGTACCCATGTAGTCCCCATATTGTTACTATTGTGCCCCATAGAAGCCCATTATTGTTATTATTGTGCCCTTACATTATTATTGTTATGTCGTCTATGATTATGTTATGACCTCTTAGACTCCTATATACAGAAAGGAGGTCTTGTCATTTGTATCATCGAAGAATTATTCATTTGTATAATGTAAAGGAGGTTGCCCCCTCGAAGAGGCTTATTTCTAAGGCATTCATCCATATTTTCTATCTTTTTTAGAGTGGTGGGCTCCAGTATTGCAGCAATGATGTTGCAACTCCTGGCACTCCCGTCTTTACTTTTATCAACTAGGTAGTTTGTAACAAACTTGGAAGCGATGGTGCTATATGCACAAATACTAGCTCTTACTGCAGGCTGTCACTTGATCAGTTGGCACAAGTTCGCTAGGAGCTTATGACAACTTCTATGAGTTCTTAGAAGAAACTTTTAACTGTGATGGACGAAATCTAACTCAAAAGAGGCTAGTCTACTTGCAGAAAGAAGCAGAAAGCTGAAAGGAAATGTAAACCCTAGCAAACCCTAGTTTTACTTACTAACCCTATTGGTGCAAGAAAAGAGATGAAAGCTGCGAAAATGGATGCCATTGACTCTTGGAAAGGTAAAATGCATGTGAATAAGCTACTTCTGAAGGAAAATATGGAAAAAGCATATTTTTGTATTTTTGAGTAACTTTGCAGAATTATTATGCATGTGCTTTAACTATTTTTTATTGTGCAGGGGTTTATTGGTGAAAGGAAATGGAGTGGGTGCTTGCAGGAGGTTGGTAAGGTGAGAAGAGGGTGTAATGGGTCCCTATCACCCTTCTAGAGAATTCCACAGTGATCAGATCTCAAAAAATTGCTCGCGTCAACTTCTACAAGAAGTCTGCAGGGGTTCTACAGGAACAAGCCGAAAGAGAATTTTAGAGGGTTGATGGTGGAAAAATGGTGGGAAAGTGGAAATGAAGGATGGATAAGGATGTTAAGGGGTTTAAGACCTAGTAAATGAAGCTAAGGAGTGATGAAGGTGGCTGGATTTGTTCAAGGATGGAGGGAGCAATGTTGCACAAAAATGTAGAAATTATGGCAAATTGGGAAAGTGTGGCAAATGAAGGGAAGGAATCTTGGATTAGGGGTTGGAGCAGGTTGTATGATGGAGGAAGGGTAGCTAAGGATTTATTACAGGTTCTTTGCACACTATTTTCCAAAACTGATCGAACAAAGACTGAAAAAAACAGAGATCTATCTATTTTGACCTAATTTCACCTAAAAAACCAAAAACATGATGAACAGAAGTTTATAGATAGGAAATCATGAAATATAGCTATGGAAACTAAGTACGAATAGATCTAAACATGCAAACACAACTGATATCAACTTTTCCAACTCAAAATCTTACACTAGCAATTGCATTGGAAGGCAAAAATAGTTTTTTTGTGGCAGCAAGTATGCCTTGGTCTCAGCTCATGGTCCCAGGGAGGGAGAAATGAGATCAAAGATTGTTTGATGGCCTTTTTTCAAATATTTTCTATCACCAAACTGTCAAATCAACCTGAAGCATAAAACTATCTTAATCATCAAAAACAATTTAAGTAACAAAGCAAGATCTTAACCTAAATAACAGAAATTATTCTATGAATGCAAGGAAAACACTTAAAAGTACACAAAGGAGGTATTGACACTTGGGTTGGGCCCAACCCTAAGAGCTACAGCCTCCTAAGAAAGCTCATAGCTAGTGCAAAGTGAAATTCATCTCCATTACTCAAAAAATAATAGTCATGTCACAAAATTGTTTACAGCAAGAGCTCGAAAATGAGCTGAAATGCAGAGATACACTAAAGTGCGAAAAACAATTGTTCAATGGATAAACTACCAAGTCTTGAAGCCTTTCTATTTATGCAACATGAGGACTCCCAACAATCCTCCTTAACTTGAAGAGCTTGGTTGTCCAGAACTACAGTTAATCAGCCACTTCACAAAACCCGCTCGGCTGCCCCTTGAAATCATCTTTGGTGGGTTGTTGAACTTCGAGCTGATGGTGGAGAACTTGAGGAAGGGGTCATTTAGTGCAGGAGACACCCTTCCTACAAATCTTCAGCCTTTTTCCTTCGTATTTGGCTGTCAACTTGCTCATAAATGCTTGACCTTGGTCCAAAAGATGTCCAAAAATTTGCAATAAGCACGTATTAGACTTTGTGGTCAAGTGACTATTCTCATTCATTCAATTAACATAAATATATTCAAAAGCATGCATAAAACTATGAAGAATGGTGGATTAATCGAGAATAATATGCAAAATGAGCCCATAAAGTTAACCATTTTTGGCGCTCATCATCACCCCCCTGCTGAATGTGTTGCTCATCCTCTGAGCAACTAATCCAGCTCATCATCTTTGATTGCTTTGACTACCTCTCTGACATCCCAGGCTTCTGAGTTGATGTCCTCTTCTCGGTCATGAAACCCTGCTTTTCTCTCTACTTCCTCCCATTGCCTGTGTTCTTCTTCTTCTTTGACCCCTTCCAGTAGTCCTAAAAGTAATGGAGGACTGAACTTTAGACCAATCCAGTTAGCCTTCAGATTTTGCATTGACTATTTATAAAGTGGCACTCTTGCCAAAGCCTCCCTCATTCTGGTCGGGGAGTGGTATTCCCTTATTTTCAGACTATGGGACAATGTGGTCCATCTCCTTGTGCAAGCATGAATGCAGTTATCATCAAACAGTCTTTCCATGTCTTCAAAGTGAGCAATGTCTTGAGCTTGCCTTTCAACGTAGTCTAGGAGAACCTGAGGGTTATTGGCAAGGTGTTGATGGGCATATACTAAAGCTGAGGGATCTTCTGGTTCTGCCCTGATCATGAGTGGCTCACTTAGCTCCCTATCCATAAATTTCCGAATTTCTGTTACCCTCTTTTCCTCATGCTTTAACCAAGAGGCCATGGCCATGAGTTGCACATCTCCCAATGCAGCATTGGGGTCCCATAGATTCATGTTTGGAAGTGCCAAGTTGTGTAAATAGAATTTTGCTAACTTGGCCTTATCTTCAGTTGAGCTATTGTCACACAAATACATAAACTGATTGTAATTCTGAAACGGAATGGTGCCCCTTTGGGCCAATCTGTTAATTTGAAATTGCAACCATTGATCTTTAAGATATAATGCATAGGACTTAGCAGGTTGCCTACATTGTAAGGCTTCTACTGCCCAGCTGGCCATGCAGGCCATTTGGGCTTCTTTTTCTTGCACCTGTTGTTTTAAACCTTGTATTTCTTCTGCTACCTGAGACTCTTTTTCCTGCAACAGTTTTGTTAGCAACTCAACATCAGCTTGCATCTTTTCCTCTCTCTGTTGTTTCTCATTGTTTCCTTTTCTGCTGGAGGTCCTTCTTGCTACTACTACTCTCCCAAAATGGACGGCCTATCTTCCTTATGACCTTCCTGTAGCTGCAACTGCTTTTTCAGCAGCTCATCCTCCTCCTGTAATTTGGCTCTTTTACTGCTTTCTATGTGCCTCACCATGGCCAACTCTTTTCTTGATTCTTTTAGTTATTCTTCTAGGTGGCCTATGTCTGCAACACCCTTCGATTTGGCAATTCTCATCCATGTGTGAGTCCTAACCCGTTCTTTCTCCAATGCAAAGAAAAGTGGTATAGCAAACTTGTGGGATGATCTTCCCACTTTCTAACAAGTTGTAATATGAGCCCAAGCTAGGCTAACGACTTGGTTCCAGTATCTCGTCGGCCTTGTCTTCCCCCTGTGATTGTTTGGCTACCTTCTTCTCCAATTTCTCAGTCTCTTTTAACTTGGCTAGAGTTTCCTATAGAAATGTTTTAGCTTCCTGTAGAGCTGCCTTTGAATCCATCATCTTAATTCTCTCTTTCCATGTGGAGGTTTTCGAGCTTCCTCTTTCATAGGTGATAGATATCTTGGAATGAGACTCTTCCTTCTGTTTAGTGGTTGTGTCCTTAATGAAAATTGATTCCTTTGATTGTGGCTAGGGCTTGCCCACTTTGATCCTTGTGCTTCTCCTGGCTTTAAAGTACATGGAGGTTTGCCTCTTTCTTTTTCCTTTTTGTTTTGTAGGTGTGCTTAATGCAGCAAGCACAATTGTTGCTTCCCTTACCAACGTCTCACGGGATTTCTCTTTCTACTATTCTTTTCCTTCGCTTCCTGTAGAAATATCCGTGTCCACTGTTTCTGTCTGTGTTACTAATATCTCAGGGTGTGTCTTTCCCTTCTCTTGCTAGGTGCTTGCTTTGGCTGTAGCAACCTTCTTTTGGGCTTTCTCAGCCTTTTCCTTTCCAATCTGTGTCCTATTTTCCTTCGTTGTTTTTGTTGTTGTCTCTTTCTTTGTTTTAGGCTCAGCAGTATTGCCAGATTCTTCTTTTTATTTTTGTTCTTCCTTTGTTTTGCCCTTTGCTTGAATGTCCAGTGCTCCCTCATCGTTGTTATTCTCAATTTCTTCAGTTTGCTCCCCCTCCTCACTACTAGATGGGGTGATGTTCTCAGCCAAAGTTCTAATGTTATCATCCCTGAACATATTTCTAAAGGTATCCCAAGATATTGGGACAGTATAGGTGTGTAAATCCTCCTCCACCAACAGTCTGATGAGCCCATGATGGGCCAACTGATCTGGGATCCCTTCATTTATCTTTGTACCACATTCAATTAAGGACTGAAGAAGGAGATATGGGATGCTCAGTTTCTTAGCTGGAGGCAAGTCCATCCCATACCTTAATTCATGTAGCAACCTGAAATGGTATCCATAAATAATGTTGAACCTCCCTTCACATGTGATATACTTCATTATTTGATAACTAACTTCACTCCAGAGAGGAGGCAAGCTTTTCCTTCTAACCTCGTTTTTGTCTTCTACAGGATGCTCCTCAGGCAGAAAAAATGTTTTCTTAGCAACTTGTCCCAATGATCTTTCCTCCTTGCTCCAAGGGAGCCCCAGTGGTAGACCAGTAATTCTACTGATGAGCTTAGGGGTAAGTTCTAAGGTCAAACCCCTAAAACTAACTGTGGTATGTGTCTTCGAATGTGGTCTCAGGGACATCAAAAAAAATTTAGTTATCTCCTCATCATAACCCTGAATTTTGTCAAAGAAGGATATCCAATTTTCCCAGGTGAAAAGGTCCACCACTTCAGGGTGCTCGTGCAACTTGCTAGAGTCTAAGGGTTCTTTCCATATGAATCCTCCTAGAATGGTGTTGAGTGCTCTTTTTATGTTTCAACGAGAAAATAAAATGCTCAGGTGGAAAAAAAAATCAATCACTGAAATAGAGAATAACTGAATTTAGTTTCTTTTGAACCCCAGAAGGAATTATCATGTGTTCCTTACAATATTAAATAACAATAATTCTCCTGTTGTAAACTACTATCCCCCAGAATTTGACTGTCTATTTATGAAAAGAAAAAAAAAATTACTGAACAGAGCATAAGGACACATGTTCTTTTCTCAGCACATCGATAGATATGTAAATTCGGGTTTTTTCCCACACACACAGGCTGGCCTCTACTACTGCATGTATCTTCCTTATAGGAGAATTTAAAAATGATGAGGAGATTTCGGATGCGGAGGAAAAACTGGGTAAACTCAGTGAAATATGCAGGCAGACTTTCACTTTTTTCTCAATGTACAAGCAGACTTTTACTCTCGTTTTTCAATCTAATGTCATGTTCAATTCACCACCTTGCACAAACAAATCATGCATAGAGGATTTTTCCCAAGCCTACCTCGTTTTGAGCTTGGATTTCGACGAAAATCCCGAATTACCTCTCCGCAGAGTTGTTCTCTGCCTTTCCTATAGAACCCTTCCTGTAGAAGTCTCCCAGCTCTTCTAGAATAGAACTGTGCTTCCGGTAGAGCCCGATAGGCAGGAGATTCTGAAAACAGATAGAGACCTAGTGGAGGACGACTGGTTAACTACTCTGGAAGTGTTGGATGTGTACTCCAATCGAGAACATCGTGAGTGCATAATGAACAGAGGGTGGTGAAGTTTCAACTGAGCTGTCTTTTAACTGCGGTGTGATTCGTGGTGAGGGGATGAGGTGGTTGGATCGGACCGTTGATCCGACGTCACAACCATAATGTTTCTGCATGCCATCTGACCGCATCACCTCCCTTTCTCCCGTTAATCGCCGCCACCACTACCAGTCACGACGATTTCTTCCTAAATACACTCCACACATGCTGGCTACACATCTAATCAACAGTTTTGAATTTATCAGAGCTCGTTTGGATTCCACGAGGATGTGTAACTGGCTGAGAGTGCCCAGTTGACTGGCCACTGATTCCACTCAATCTGAACCATTCCCATAGTCATGCAGCCTTGAAATATAATTTATGCAATTGAAGAACGAGTTTAGACACTTACCTACGTAGTCGCGGCTGTGTTATGCAGATTTCGGATTTTGGAACCCATTTCTTCATTTTTTGTTGTTGCATGCACACTGCATGCTTGGCATCGGGTTGTTGTTGATGTTCACATGTCCAAGTAGATCTCCATGCATGTTTCATATGCCATATTTTGTTGTCCTTGTCTCTAGAGCAGGTCTTTCAGAGGGATCAGCTGCTACAGGAATCCTGTAGGATGTCATGTAGTTGCTTCTCCCCCTAGAATGCAAGCTATAATGAGCAGGGCTATACTGCTGACGAGGGTCTCA
>APFE030531929.1:112422-136270 GCA_000404065.3 Pinus taeda | reverse complement strand
AGTGGGCCAATAGTACCTTGCCTGTAGAATTTTAAAGGCGGTTCTTTTCTCTGCAAAGTGGCCTCTACAGAGCCCATTATGACAGGTTAGGAGGATGTCAAAAAATTCCTCCTCCCTGACACAATGCCTCAAAATCTTATCTAGGCCAAGTTTAAACAGGTTGCCCCAATCCAACTGAATGGGGCGCTTTTCCTCACAATCTTGCTCCTCTATTTTGAGAATAGGTGTGGCAGGAACTGTGCTGAAACCAAGTAATTTGCTATATCAGCAAACCATGGAGAGAGTACTGAAATAGAAAATAGGTGTTCATCTGGCATTTGATCATCCACCATCCCTTCTTCACCTACAGTCAAATCTAGTATAGACAGAAAATCAACAACAAAATTTTCCTTACCTGGCTCATCAACAATGGTCAAATCAAATTGCTACAATAAAAGTAACCATCTAATGATACGAGCATTTACATTAGGTTTATTCACCAAATACCTAATTGCAGCATGATTAGTGTGTACGAACGTTTGATAACCAGTGATGTATTGTCTGAACTTGTTTAGGGAATGGACTACAACTAGGAGCTCTTTCTCGGTTACAGTATTGTTTAACTCTGCCTTGGACAGGTTTTTACTGACAAAATATATGGCATATGGTAGCTTCTCTTCAACTTGTCCTAAGGCTGCTCCTATGGCTTTGTTCGAGGCATCTGTCTGAATGTGGAAAGGTAGGGCCCAGTTTGGACCTCTCAAGATTGGGGCAGTTACCAGCTTATCTTTCAACGCATCCAGAGCCTCTTGACAGTTGTCGGTCCATATAAACTCAACATCTTTCCCGAAAGGACCGAACAATGGAGAGGCTAGCTTACTGAAATATTTAATGAATCTTCTATAATATCCTGCTAAGCCTAGAAAACTCCGAACATCTCTTACCTTTTGAGGAGGTGGGACCCTTTGGATGATAGCAATCTTGTCGGGATCCACCTATAATCCTTGCTGAGAAATTGTATGACCTACCACGGTCCCTTCAGTGATCAGGAATTCACATTTTTCAGGACTAAGGGACAGGTTCATTCCAATACACTTGGTTAAAACTCTTCCCAGGTTATTCAATGCTTCTTGGAAGTTGGACCCACAAGGGGTAAAGTCATCCATATAGATTTCCACTTAATCATGAAGCAGCTCAGTGAATATACTCAGTACTGCTCTCTGGAAAGTGGCAGGAGCATTGCATAACCCGAAGGGAAGGACCCGATAGGCAAAGGTACCGCATGGACAAGTGAAAGTGGTCTTATCTTGGTCTTCCAATCTTATTTGGATTTGATTATACCCGCTAAACCCATCTAGGAAGGAAAAGAACTTCTTCCCCGCCAGGCCATATAACACTTGATCTATGAAAGGCAAAGGGAAATGGTCCTTCTTGGTAGCTTTGTTAAGTTCTCGATAATCTACACAGATTCTCCACTTCCCATTTTTCTTAGGCATAAGCACCAAAGGAGAAACCCACTCGCTGTCAGAGATGGGGTAGAAGAATCCTGCATCTAGCAACTTTTTCATTTCTTCTTTGACAATGTCCTTAAGGACTGGATTCATTCTCCTCTGAGGCTGCCTGACTGGTTTACAATCCTCTTTAATGTAAATGTGATGGGTATAGACTGAAGGGTGGACTCCTTTCATCTCCTTATAGCTCCAAGCAAAAGCATCCAAATGGTTGTTCAATAAGCTATATAGCTCTTTCTCTGAGAGGGGGATAGGGATGAGTTGATCTTCAAGGTTCTTTCAGGGCCAAATTCCACATTCTTAACTCAGGGAGAGGTCAGATCAGCCACACAGAGATCCACTAAAGCACTAGCTTGGGTGTCCTCTACCAACTCTTCTAATGGCAGCACACTAGGAAGTGGATTTTGAATCAAATTCTCAATAATGTCATTCTCGATTTGAGGACCTCCCCTGGTGGCTTCCACTGTGCACAATGGTGCAGAGTAGACTTCATCCTCATCTTCCTCCTCCAACCAGAGAGGTAAGTCATATTCTAGCAGAGGTTGGGCAGGAGGATATAGGACTAGCTGTTTGGATATAGGCTCATTCTTAATGGTCATGCTCCCAGCTCGACAACTGATGTAAGCATCTGCAGTACCTAACCAAGGCCTTCCCAAAATGAGGGGGTATCTAGTGAGTTTTGCCTTTGGCTGAAGGACCAAGAAGTCCACAAGGTACTCCCAAGAATCAATGGAGACCATGAAATCTTCCACAATCCCTTCGAGGGTCACGGTGGAGCAGTCTACTAACTACAGTACTGTCAAGGTCTTTCTTAGGGAACTCTGAAGGTTGAGCTTGAGCATAGTGTCCCTAGTTATCACACTAATGGCAGCCCCTAGATCAATCAGGGTGTGGGGGATTATGGTGCCATTGATGTGGACATCGACTACAGGACTCCCAGGGTCCAGATATTTTGGACAGATTACTTGTCCCAACATCAAGTCAGACAGTTGTCCTATGACATTGATAGTTGGGGCATCTCTCTTGCGCCTACATGGGTTCCTGAAACACTTCTCTTTGATCAATTTGTTGTAGATTCGTACATCTTTTATGGCCTGGAGAAGTGGTATTTTTACACATAACTGTTTAAGTTCTCCCAAAAGTTCAGTCTCTTCTAGGTTTGGTTGCGTGGTTCTAGTTAGTCTCTCGGGAAAGGGTGGAATGGCTTTGGGTTCACTTTCCTGTTTCTCTTCCTCATCCTCCTTAGGAGGATGTTGGTTATCTGGGAGGACCTTCCCAAATCATAGGTTGATCTCCTGAATCTCCACAGCATAGGTAGGCATGTTGTCTCCCCAGTATATACCTGTTGGGCCTGTCTATTATTGGGGTTTGGGTTCAGTTGAGCATTCATCTGGGGTTGTCTCGGAGGAGCAGGAGGTAATGGTTGTGGTTGAGCAGGTGGTGGAGGCAAAATAACGGGAGGAGAGTTGCACTGGGGCCTCCACCCCTGTTGAGGTGCATTCCACTAAGGTTGTGGTTGAACTGAGAATGAAAAGAATGAGCAGTAGGTTGAGTATGGTATTGAGATGGATATGACCAAGGAGGGGGTGCGTACCAGGAAGGATGAGCAGGGGGACCCCAAGAAGGTATGTGAGTGGATTGGTTGGGGTTGTAATAAGTCTGGGATGTCCCTTGCACCCCCTGCTAGTAAGGTCTGGGTCCATGCAGCCTCCTTTGTTTCAAGAAGTAGAGTGGTTCAGTGGCTCCTACAGCCCCTTAGTACATAGCTTTAAGTCCAGGTAAGGTCGAGCACTGGTTTATAGGGTGGTCTGCCTCACAAACGAAACATATCTCTACGTAGTGCAGTGGGCACTCATTCCTAGGATGCTTCCTTATACATCTGGGACAAAAGATGGCCAAAGCCCTCTCAGCTTCCTCTTGCTTCTGTTGGATTTGAAAGGTATCCATTTGCATGGAAATGGTTTGTCTCACCTCACTTTTAAGGTCTTCCATCTTATTTGCAAACTCATGTTTGGAAAAGGTGGCACTGGTTGAAAGTTGACTCCCCCTACCTCTTTTTCGAGCTGCCCTAGAATGGTTCCTAAACACAGTCTTTATGTCATCATCAGGTAGTTGGTAGATGTCTCCCCCAGCCAGCAAATGGAGGGTATCTAGAAGATCTTCAGGGACTCCTCGGAGCAGAACCAGCTTTAGAGATTCAGGGTCAAGTGTGCACCTGGCCCTTTTATAACTAAGTTGGAACCTTTCTTCATAGTCTTCTAAAGATTCATCACTTCCCATGGTCATCCTTTCTTCATAGTCTTCTAAAGATTCATCACTTCCCATAGTCATCCAAAAGATTTCTCCCTTTGTTTCCTTTGACCTACAGTAATCCTGGTATTTGTTGTTAAAGGGTTGCTGCATCTGAGCCCAAGTTGTGATACGGTTTCCAGGTAACCCCATGAACCAGTGTAGTGCTGCATCCTTGAGGGTAGAGGGAAAGAGTTTCAACTTTTTCTCGTCTTTTGCATAGTCATAAGTTCGACAAAGGACAGCAAACTCAAACAAGAAGGTATTAGGGTCTTCAGTGGTCAATACATGGAATTGAGGTAAGGCTGAGGGACTTATGTTTTTCATTCTTGTGTCCCCATTGGTCTCTTGGATGGGAAAGTCACCTTCTATTCTCTTCTCATCTCTTATATTGTTTTTGTGTTCAGCCATGGTCTCAAGAGGAATGCTTTCTTGCTCTTCTTCTGTTATAGGATCTTCGTATATCTCTGGAGGTTCACCTATAGGTTCTTCTGGATCATTGCCACCGAAGAAGAGAGAAGGGTGACTTAGTGATGTGGTGGGGGTGTTGGGTAAAAATTTTCCTGAATTGTCTTTGTTCCTATGAGGCATGAAATGAAAGATTTTTGGTTGATTTTTGTGTTTTTCTCTACTTGTACATACAAAACTGAAATTGATTGAACAACAAATTGCAACTAAATAAAATAAACCTTGCTGGAATGAAAATTGCAAAATTGAAATGAAAACAAGAAATGACTAATCTATGCTGCTGAATTGAAATTGCAGAAATGAAATGCTAATCTACGCTTGCATAATTGAAATTGCAGAATTGAAATGCTAATCTACGCTTGTAGAATTGAAATGTTAATCTATGAAAGTGGGAAATATCTAATCTACACTTGCTGAAACGAAATGAAAGCAGGAAATGTCTAATCTACTTTTGCGGAAATGAAATTTCAGAATGGAAATGAAACTACTCTACTCTTGCTGAAATAAACTACTTAGTAGAAGGTTGCAGTAGAAAATAGAAGAAAAACAGCAATCACAAATACTCTGACGCTTCCCTGGAAACGGCGTCAAAAAGATGGTGGGCTCCATTATTGCAGCAATGATGCTGCAACTCTTGGGACTCCCATCTTTACTTTTATCAACCCGATAATTAGTAACAAACTTGGAAGCGACGATGCTATATGCACAAGTACTAACTCTTACTGCAGGTTGTCACTTGATCAACTGGCACAAGTTCACTAGGAGCTTAAGCCAACTTATATGAGTTCTTAGAAGAATATTTTAACTATGATGGATGAAAGCTAACTCAAAAGAGGCTAGTCTACTTGTAGAAAGAAGCAGAAAGCTGAAAGGAAATGCAAACCCTAGTAAACCCTAGTTTTACTTAATAACACTACTAGTGCAAGAAAAGAGATGAAAGATGTGGAAATGGATGTCGTTGACTCTTGGAAGGGTAAAATGCATGTGACTAAGCTACTTTTGAAGGAAAATAAGGAAAAATCATCTTTTTGTATTTTTGAGTAATTTTGCAGAATTATTATGCATGTGTTTTAACTATTTTTTACTGTGCAGGGGTTTATTAGCGAAAGGAAATGGAGTGGGCACTTGCAAGAGGTTGGGAAGGTGAGAAGAGGGCATAAGGGGTCCCTACCACCCTTCTAGAGAATTCCACAGTGATCAGATCTCGAAAAATTTCTCATGTGAACTTCTACAGGAAGTTTGCAGGGTTTCTACAAGAAGTTCTACAAGAACAGGCCGAAAGAGGATTTTAGAGGGTTGATGGTGGAAAACGATGGGAAAGTGGAAATGAATGATGGATAAGGATGTTAAGGGGTCTAGGAATTGGTAAATGAAGCTAAGAAGTGATGAAGGTGGTTGGATTTGTTCAAGGATGGAGGGAGCGATGTTGCACAAAAATGTAGAAATTAGGCCAAACTGGGAAAGTGTGGCAAATGAAGGGAAGGAATCTTGGATTAGGGGTTGGAGCAAGTTTTATGATGGAGGAAGGGTGGGTATGGATGTATTACAGGTGCTCTACAAACTATTTTCCAAAACTGATCGAACAAAGACTGAAAAAAACAGAGATCTATCTATTTTAACCTAATCTGACCTAAAAAACCAGAAAAATGATGAACAGAAGTTTATAGACAGGAAATCATGCAAGATAGCTATGGAAACTAAGCAAGAATAGATCTAAACATGCAAACACAACTGATATCAACTTTTCCAACTCAAAATCTAACACTAGCAATTGCATTGGAAGGCAAAAAACAGTGTTTTTGTGGCAGCAAGTATGCCTTGGTCTCAGCTCACGGTCCCAAGGAGGGAGAGATGAGATCAAGGACTGCTTGATGGCCTTTTTTCAAATATTTTCTGTCACCAAACTGTCAAATCAACCTGAAGCATAAAACTATCTCAAACATCAAAAACAACCTAAGTAACAAAGTAAGATCTTAACCTAAATAACAGAAATTATTTTATGAATGCAAGGAAAACACATAAAAGTACACAAAGGAGGTACTGACACTTGGGTTAGGCCCAACCTCAAGAGCTACAGCCTCCTAAGAAAGCTCAGAGCCGGTGCAAAGTGAAATTCATCTCCATTACTCAAAAAATAATAGTCATGTCACAAAACTGTTTACAACAAGAGCTTGAAAATGAGCTGAAATGCAAAGCTGCACTAAAGTGCAAAACACAATTGTTCAATGGCTAAATTACCAAGGCTTGAAGCCTTACTATTTATGCAACACAAGGGCTCCTCACAGTCCTCCTTAACGTTAGGAGCTTGGTTGTCCAGAACTATAGTTAATCAGCCACTTCACAAAACGTGCTCGACTGCCCCTTGAAATCATCTTTGGTGGGTTGCTAAACTCCGAGCTGATGGTGGAGAACTCGAGGAAGGGGTCATTTAGTGCAGGAGACGCCCTTCCTACAAATCCTCAGCCTTGTTCCTTCATATTTGGTTGTCAACTTGCTCATAAATGCTTGACCTTGGTCCAAAAGATGTCCAAAAATCTGCAATAATCACGTATTAGACTTTGTGGTCAAGTGACTATTCTCATTCATTCAATTAACATAAATATTCAAAAGCATGCATAAAACTATGAATAATGGTGGATTAATCGAGAATAATAGGCAAAATGAATCCATAAAGTTACCCATTTTTGGGGCTCATCATTGAGTTGGTTTCATAACATGAGACTACTCTTCTAATGTTTGTGGTTATGTTGGCTTAATTATGTACTAAAGTAATTGAACTATTTAGGTGAATTTCATGCTCAACTTGTTGGAAATTTGTTGTGATGATCTTAGTGATTGTTGCATCTATGTGAACTATTTTACTTGATGTCTAACGATTCTTCCTTGTTTACATGCATGCGCCTCCACTAGATCAGTACTATTACTTTTATTTTAGAGGCTCGCTTTTCTTCCCTATAGTGAGAGAACCTTGATACATCTGTAATTGAACATTCCACAAGATACACTCTCTTTCTCTTTCAAAAGCACATGTATGCTACTCTCTCATGCTAATTGCTTAATCCAAGGCAAATCTCTATGTAATAGCAGTTGAGCCATATTTCCGAATGGGACTCCTACACAAAATGGTGTGAGGGCTAAGTGGAACCTCATATGATGGGGATCCCATGCATGTTGGCAAATTCCAACATCGTCAACATTTTGGTGCTAGAAGGAGGGCAGCCAATTTTTTGTGGTTGATAACTCATCACATTCCAATCATTCATCTTTTGGACAAGGAATTAATATCTCGAGTACCACCACAACTCCTATTCCTGAGGTAGGTGGGTCTTCTCAACCTGGTCTAGAGTTGGCCTAAAAAGTTACCTATGAATAACTTCGGGCAATTTGGCATATTACCCATCAATTGGCAAAAGATATCAGTTTATGCCATGTTGCTCATAATATTCTTCATCATTCTAAGAATAAAGAAACATCTTGTATTGGTGCATTGGTTGCATCAGTGGAATATTTGGTATTTTTAACTCTTGAGAGATTAGAAGATTCTTTAGAAGACATAGTCCAGCAAGAGTTTCTTCCACCTATTCACGATGAGTATGACGAAGATCTTGTTCTTTCTAATGGAGAACAACCAATAGTTGATCTTGAGTTTAACAATGACTTGAATGGTACGTGCCATTGGAGCTATTTTTTATGATGAATAATATAAAGACTCCAAGGAAACTAACAAAAAGTCTCAATCATCTTCAAGTAAAGCTAAAGAAAATGATTTTGTTGATATTGAAAACTTGATTAACTATTTAAAGTTACTCACTAATGAAGCCCCATGATTAAATAGAAATTCAAGTGAGGCTTCTACTAGTAGAAATCCCCCAAAGTTTTTCTTATTCATAAGGAATAACGAAAACAATATCAGCCAGCGAAATCTACCTAGAGCTCAAATGTTGTGTTGAATGTTGAAATAATAGGCATGTATAACTATTTTTCCTTCCATTAGGAATGGCATTCATAAAAATCTAGCCCGTAGTGGAACCATAACATGAATGCTCTAGCAGCCCATATTTTTGATACTTTACTAGCATATTAGTAGTCCAAGCAGATAGAAGAAACAAATGAGTCTATGAAGGATAAGGAATTTACAGGTATTGGACACATAGTTAACACTTCTAATTTTATTCTCAATACTGACAAGAAAAGTACTAAAGCACTACCTCAAAGTGAAGCCCCTCCTCAAAAACAAACTAGTCATTATAATTTGAGGAGAAAAAGTCCCATTTTTAAATAGGAAATGATGAGACAAGAGTTAAAGAATAAATTAGAGGGATCTCACCACCAACCAATCTTTCTCAGAATGCACAAAACAAGTCTGGAAATGTTGTTGCTTCTAAGAACACTTCCACTAGCAGCAAAAACAAGTCTATCACTCCGGAAGTCTCAAACAAAACCACACCTCCAAACACTACAGCACTGCCTACTAAAAATGAAACTATTGATTATAATATAGTCAAAGACTTGAAAAGAGAGTGTTCCAACATTTGCATCTTTGAGCTCACAAATATAGTAGTCCCACACGGACTACTTGTCCAAGCCTTCTCACAGCCTTCGTCAGGTGACAAAGATTCTACTTATCAAATTGTGTTTGATAAGTCTATTAGAACTCTCGAATCCATGGTTAATGTTGTAACTTTATATACTAACACTCTATGCCCCCCGTTTCTGTAAACTTTTGAAATTTTTAATTACAATGTCCATAAATGTTTAGTTGATTTGAGTGCATCTGTGAATGTAATGTCATTATTTGTTGCTAATAAAATTAATGCTAAATGGGATAAAATTGATGCGCAAATCATTCAGCTGGATAGATCACTTGTCCACGCCATTGGTGAACTCGGGAATTTTATTATATTCTTATCATTAGATCACAGGTTACATCAATGCATAAACATTATGATTCTAGACATCCCCTAAGCCTATGGCTTACTCTTGAGTCAAGACTAGTCTAGTAAATTACAAGGGTATTTAGCAACAGATTGGTCACACTTATGGATTTCATATAAGGTTAGAAACAACCAAATCATAGTGGAAATTGATCCCTACATGAAATATATTGTGACACCACTTGAGGGTCATAATGCTCTTGTTGGCTTTGTAGATGTAATATTTGGAAATTGTTTCTTTGAAATTGATCATGGGTGTTATCAAGCACAGCCATCACCTATCCCATCTGATACACCATTGGAACTCCTTCCTTGTACTCCAACTAGTGCTAATGAATCTTGTAACATAGATGTAGATAATAATAATATTGTAGGAACCAATTTAGTAGTTGACAATATTTGTAATTTGTACTTGATGGTTCAGAAACTCAGGATGGTTGTGGAGCTATTTTCATTCTCATATACCCATATAACAAGAAGTACATCATATCATTCCATTTGGAATTCAAGTGCACATATAGTATTGTCGAATATGAAGCACTCGTGCTTGGATTAAAGAAAGACGTCGACCTAAAGGTAGAGCTTCCCAAGGTAATTAGTGACTCATAAATGGTTACTCCCCAGGTATGGAACATCATCCACTGTGTTTCACCAAATCTAAAAAACTACCAACAGGAGGTATGGAGACCTATTACTTATTTCAAAGATTTTAATATTATTTCTATTCCTAGAATTAGAAATGTCACAGCAGACACATTAGCTAATGTAGCTGCTATAATTTCACCTTTGAAAAATGGTTTTTCTATAGAGATTATATATAAACCATTTGTACCCAATAATGTAACTAATTTCCATTTTTTCAATGACGACCAACAAATACTGCATTTTATATCTAATGCATACGTGTTCAAAGATGCAGTCATACAAGAAGATGAGCACAACAACGCTTTGCAGGAAGCAGTTGATACAATGAAACGTAATACTATGCCTAAAGGTGTAGTGTCCCTGGAAAATTTGTATGACTTGAAAAATTGATTCAGAGGACCAATTACTACTAAGACTTAGAACTTGAAGCTGTCTTTTGAACTAGTCAACTTGGGAAATCAAGATGATCCAAAATATGTAAACCTCGATACATGTCGTTCTCCACAAGAATGACAAGCATTCATCTACCTATTCAAATAGTATTGTGATGTTTTTTCATGGACTTACGATGATTTAAAGACATACAATATGCATATTATCCAGCATGGAATTCCCATTAAACAAAGGGTGAAACCTTTTCAACAAAAGTTTAGAAAAGTTCAACCAATGTTAGAAACCCTAATCCAGAAGGAATTTAGACAGTTGTTGGATTCTTGGATCATTTTTAAGGTCATACATTCTACTTGGGTTTCAAATTTGGTCCTTGTCAAGAAGAAGTCTGGTGAGATAAGGTTATATGTCGACTTTTGTAATCTCAACTAAGCATTAGACAAAGATAATTACTTGGTCTCGTCCATAGAACAGATCCTCCAAACAGTATCTAGGTCTGAAATGTTCTCGCTACTAGATGGATTTAATGGCTACAATCAGGCGCTAGTGGCAAAAACAGATCATCTCAAAACTACTTTTAGGACCAATTTGGGAACATTTGCCTTTAATTGTATGTTATTCGGTGTTATCAATGTTGGTGCTACATTTTAAAGAGAAATGGACATCGCTTTCTATGGCCTGATGATGTAGTCTATTTGGATGATGTAATTGTATTCTCTATAAGAAGATCAGACTATGTGCATCCTCTAAAACAAATATTTGAGTGGTATCGCAAGTATTGGATCTATCTCAATCCCAAGAAAATCATCTTTTGTGTGTCAGAAGGCACTCTCTTAGGACACATCATTTCCAAGAGCAAAATCAAAGTTGATCCAAAAAGGGTAAAAACTATAGCTCAAATCATGTTCCCGGTAAACAATAAGGTTATGCAATTGAGTCTTAGGGAAGACTAATCTCCTTCAAAATTTCATCTCTAACCATGTTCAGATAGTTAAACCATTACAATAGATGATTAAGAAAGATGAAATCTATAAATGGGACAAAAAAGAGAAGGATGTTTTTTCTCATATGAAACAAGCTATCATTGATGTACCTACATTGTTTAGCCCTCATTATGGCAAGGATTTCCTACTTTACACTTTTGCTTCAGATTCATCTATTGTGTTTGTATTGACGCAGAATGATGTTGAAGGAAATGAACGACTTATTTATTTTATGAGTGTTGGCTTGTAAGGGTTAGAGTTGAACTATCATGTCATTGATAAACAAGATTATGATGTATATAAGGCAGTCACACATTTTAGGCCCTGCCTCCTTAAATCTCACACGATCGTATATGTGCCTCATCCAGTGGTCAGAACACTCTTTGTGCAACAGGTGGGTGAGAAGAGGGAAAATTGGATGACCTATTTGCAAGAATATGATATGGAATTTAAGCCAGCTCATACTATTAAGGGTCATGGCCTCTGTCAACTTGCAGCTGAAGTAAGAGATCTTGCATAGCAAGATATTTCGGGATGGGAACAAGAAATAGATATGTATAACATTGGACAAGTTCCCCAAACAAGCTCAATAATTTCATTTTATTCAAATATACGACAATTCCTAGAGCACGGCACCTTGCCCACACATTTATTAAACAAACAAAAAAAGGGAAAATCACCTTAAAGCTCTATCTTATCAACTCATTCATGGAGTTCTTTTCAGAAATCACCATAATGATGTCTTGCTAAGTTGCATAGAGCCTTAAGACACGAAGAAGGTATTAATAGATCTGCATGATGGATCGACAGGTGGTCACTATGTCGGCATTACAACTTCACATAAAATAATTAGGGTTGGTTATTATTGGCCCACCTTATTCAAAGACACTCATGCTTATGCCCATAAGTGCCCAACTTGTCAGATATGTGTTGGTCAAGATCAGAAGTCAGTTGCCCCACTACTGCCAGTAGCAATTGAGGAGTCGTTCCAACAATGGGGACTAGATGTTATTGGAGAGATATTCCACATTCGTCAAAGCAACATTGGTACATTTTGATAGCCACAGATTATTTTACTCAGTGGACCGAAGCAATTCCTTTAAGACAAGTTAATGACTAGGAAGTCATCTAATTCCTAAAGTAGAACATTATAACCAAATTTGGTACTCCAATGTCTCTTATCTTTGATAATGCAACTTATTTTTCTTCATTGAAACTTTATGAATTAGCATTAGAAAATGGTGTTGTATTAAAGCATGCATCAAATTATTACCCATAGGGAAATGGATTAGTAGAATCAACAAACAAAAATCTCATTCACATAATCAAGAAAATTATTTTCTTTGAGAAAAGGAACTGGCACAATGCTTTGGTAAATGCATTATGGGTTAATTGTGAAACTCTAAAACCTTCCCTTAAAACCTCACCATACTTCCTGGTTTATGGTAAAGAAGTTATCTTTCCTCCTAACCTAGATCTCCTACACTTTAACATCTCCCAAGAGTCCCAAGGTAGACCAATGCCTTCTAGTTCAAAGCAAAATAGATACTTTGCTTAAACTTGAGGAAGAAAGGCTCAAAGCAAAGGAAATATTTTCCATTCACCAAAACCCTATTAAGCATTGGTTCGATAAGAAATCTGTAGGGACTAAGAGTTTCGATGTGGGTGACTTAGTATTGAAGTGGGAAAAATCCCATGAAGAGAAAGGAAAAAAAACGAAGTTCCAGTCTTTGTGGATAGGCCCCTATACCATCAAAGAGAAACTTGGCCATAATGATTTCAAGGTGAAAGGTTTGGATGGGAGGACTGACCCTCTTCCTGTTAACGGCCGAGATTTGAAACTCTATTTTCAGTAGCAATTCTAAGTTGCTTTTCTTATACATTTTTTCCTTCATCGTCTATTATTTTTCTCGTTTTTGTCATGTCTATTCATATCTGCTCTTGTTTTGTGTCCTAGCCATTGTACATAAATAATACCTTGTGTGAAAGAGTGTGTGGCTCAAAAGGGATTTATCATGGAATAAAGAGGAAATGTGATAACCACAATGCTTGGCTATCTGTTAGTTCTCCTTCTTTGTTTGGGAAGATGCCATAGGTTGAGTTAAGTCTAGACAGAGAATATGATACATCCAAGAAGAAAACCTTGAGGGAATCGATTAGATCTGCATCTTTTCTAGTATCCCAACTCCCCAACTTGGTGTTAATCATGCTTATCCAATCTAGTAGAGAAAGGATAAGGGGAAAATCTATAGCGAGCAAACCAATATCATAAGTTATATTAATACTTCTCTGAAGGGGCAACCTCTTCTGATCTCAATAAGTTAGGATGCCTCTTTTCCCCATTTAAAAAATAAGTGTGGAAGCACAGTCCTATTAAATATAAATAAATAAAGGGTGAAATAAGAGAAAGGATTCCTACACAGAGAGGTGAAGCAACTGACGTCACCGAGGTATTGTTTAATCTTGTTAGCAGTGAAGCAACACTTGTGCTCATGTAGTGACTCTGTCAAGGTATTGTCTAGGAATGTTGGAAAAAAAGCAACACTAGAGATGAAAGTCATACTCTGAATATCGTAAACCTGCCGCACACATTACCCTTTCTTAGATTGAAACAATTGTGGTATGGCATATATGTTGTGTGTTGGACCAAGTAAACGAAACTAAGGTGCTATATGTACAACCGAGTCAAGAGGGGAAGTCAAGGAAACCTAATTGGTGAATCAATACTTCAAGAAGGGCCACCCCTTTAACAGAAAATCTATTCCTAGGAAAAGACGTTAAAGTTCATGCATTGTGTTTCCAAGTGTTGTTATTGCTACAACACCCTCCAAAACTTCACTACATTCAAATTTTAGATCCTACTAAACTATTGCATCAAGTTTCACTTTGGTCGTCAAGTGTCTATTCAAGTTATTCCACATGTTTCAAGTGTTCTTGATCATTCCTAAGTTTCATCGCATTGTTTAGAACATATCTAGTGCACTTCATGATTACAATGCCTTTGTTTGTTGTAAAACGACATTTTGGACGTAGTCGCACACACTTTTTTTATTGTACTTGGGAAGTGTTTGTAAACTGAAATTTTGATGTGTATTCCTCATTTTTAAAGCCAGACTAAGTCTAATTGATGATTTTGTGTGTCGTACTTGATTTCATGGCTACACTCATTGTATCTTCCCTTTTCTTATCTTCCAGACTTAGACAAAATTTGGTTTCACAAGTTAGCCCACTAGGGTTGGGAGGGCACACAGTGTACTCTTAATCCATAGATGAGACCCCTACCTTATTCTGAAGTGCACCCTATACCCTCCAAGAGAACATAGTGCACTCCCAAGCATCATTCACCTTCCTTGTCTTGAATTGCACCCTTGAGTAAAGCCTTCCTCCTTATGGAGTGCATGGTTCACCATCAAAGCAACATCATGATCCTTTCATCCTTCGAACTTGCGCCCTGTGTCTTCCTTGACTCTCTTAAGAGCATAACGCACTTGGGAAAGCCGAATCCTAACCCCTTCATCCTTCATCATTACACCCTCCTGACTTCTTTGAGAGCACAACACACTTGGGAAGGCCTAAGCTTCATCCCTTTAGCCCTTGGTAGTGCACTTTTCCCCCTCCTTGGTTTCCTTGAGTGCATAACACACTTCTAAAACCTTAGTGGCCTCCCTTCATCCTTCAAACCTCCACCCTACACCCTCTCTTTAACTTCCTCTCTCTAGTTGAGCACATAAGCACATCTTGAAGCCTCGAAGCACTTAGTCCTTCCCCCTTCAATAGTGCACCATGCGCCTAGAAGTTTCCCTTGTTCTTCCAAGCACACTATTAAGTCAAGAACAAAAAAATTGCATGAGAGAAGTTAAAATAAGATATTTTACAGACTTATGTTTTCTTTCCATGAGTGATTTCACTTATAGGTATTCTAGAACATCATGGCAAACATGCATGAAGAGATCAAACAAAGAGGGAAGTCAAAGGAAGAATTCATGAACAAAGAACACATGGTGTAACAAATGAAGAACATTTAAATCTTAATGATCGAAGCAGCCCAAAGGAATCCATATGATCAAATACCCTTTGGATGGTTAAGACATCAACAACATCGAAGTTGCATGCAAGATTGAAGATACAAGTGGTAGCATTGTCACCTATCAAGAAAGTCCATGTCATCAGTCACTATGAGCTCAAGTCATCAATGATAGTGACTTGTCATGTTTTCACCACATGATGATGTGGAATTCGTGATGTAATTATGTAATTATTGTAAATACAAAGAAGTGGAATCCCAAGATTCACGTATGAACAAAAGATTCATGTGAAGAAATCCAAAATACATGTAATTCCAAAATTAATTTGGAAGTTCAAGAGTTTTAGAAGTCCAAAGGTCAAGAAGTTTAAAAGTCATAAGAGAAATTCAAGAGTCATGAGGATATGAAAGGTCATGCCTCAAGTTATAAAAGAAGCCTCATTACTCAAGCAAAGGAATTTTAACCTTGGCTTCTCCCACAAGGCATTAGATAGATAGTGATAGTACTTTTAGGGAGAAAGTAGTGGCTCTAACACTCCACTATTGGAGCTAGTGATGTTCATTGTACTTATGTATCTTGGAACTTTTTTTTAATACTTGAAGTGATTCAGCCATCACATTTTTATGCATGGATTGTGGATATTTTGACACTACTCTTCTAATGTTTGTGGTTTATGTTGGCTTTCTTATGTACTAAAGTAATTGAACTATTTCGGTGAATTTGGTGCTCAACTTGTTGGAAATGTGTTGTGATGATTTTAATGATTGTTTGATGTATGTGAACTATTTCACTTGATGTCTAACGAATCTTCCTTGTTTACGTGTCTGCGTCTCCATTGGATTAGTACTACTACTTTTTTTTTTAGAGACTCACTTTTCTTCCCTGAAGTTAAATAACGTTGATACATCTACAATTGAACATTCCAAAAGGCACATTGTCTTGCTCATTCAAAATCACATATGCGCTACTCTCTCATGCTAATTGCTTAAGCCAAGAAAAACCTCTAAGTTAATGGAATTCGGGCCATATTTTCGAATGGGACTCCTACACCAAATGGTGTGAGGTATAATTGGGACCTCATATTGACGACATCCCTTGTATGTTGGTGGTATCCAATACCATCAACAGATGGTCAAAACTCTTCAATTATTTTCAAACTGTAATTTTCAACCCTTGCAACAGATCTAAAATTTTCAGCCTCTGTAACTTTCTGAAATTTCTTACATGTTGTAGATTCTAGGGAAAAGCTAGGGCATAAAGCTTGTTTTTTCTTCCTCCTTGACTTTTTCACTCTCTCCTTTGAATTTTTCTCTTCTTCCTTGGATTTTTTCCTTCTTTTCTTCTCTTTCTTGAATAGAAATCGAAGTTTCCAAGTGGTGACCAAATGAGGTCAAATTAATCTCTATCTATACACATCTAGGAGGTTGAATAGTCCCTTCTAGGGCCGACTTGTTCAGGTAAGGCTAACTTGGTCTTGTGGGGACAAAATTGACTCTTTTGACTCAAATAAAATTAATTTCTTTTTCTTCCAAAATTTCAAATGGGACTTGACTAAAGTACAATATATTAACTCATGAAAAAGTTTTGTTTTGAATCAATAAACCCTAGAAGCATGAAGAACATGCTTGACTAATAAAATAATAATAATAGTAGTTTATTTTTCTTCTTTTGTTTTTACATGAAATATATAATGATACAAGTAGAATGTTAATTATGAAGATCGAACCTAGTTACATTTTCCAACAATACAAGCTAAATGGTTTAGATTATAAGAGACCTAGATCTTACCCTTGTAACTATGAAAACATCGGAGGCGTCAAGTGAAAAACTTGTACACCTCAAATCACCACACATGTTTTCCATGCAGTATAACATATGTATCACACCTTAAATTCCTTATCAAAAAACACATATATATTCCATCTATATGTTTACCAAAAAAATTCTGAGAGCAAATGAACAATAATAATAGCAAATATATACAACACTTAATTGAAATTTCCAGCTAGAAATTGAATTTGGAAGGAGCCTTTTCCACCCAACTGTAGGATCCATTGCATCAACACTCACTATATTTGTCCACCTCCTAGCCAGGCTATGATACCACAAGGGGGAACTATTAACACTTAAAATTTTGTGATGGGTAAAGGGAACTCTCTTTCACAAAACAAAACTTTAGAAAACTCCTCTATATATTAAGCCTACGATCTCACAAATCTCCAATGGATCTAAAGTAGCCAACATAGGAATATGGAAATCCCTTCACTGCACTATAGTCCCTCAACAATTTCCTTGTTTTTTTCTTATCATAGTATCCCAATATGCATCAATTCATGACCCCCACTACTAAACCAAGTTCCAAAGCTCTCAGGTGAGTGATGATGAGCATGTAAAATTCATTTTTTAGATATCCAAAATGCACCAGCAATGTTTCAATCCAAAATTGACACTTTTTAAGGAAAATATGGGCATCCAAAACTCTATACAAACCAAACACTCAAAAATGCAACAAATTTTTCACTAAAAAATGGTAGCTCTCTGCTCAGGAAATCACTACTTTAGGCATCCATGTGCCTTTAATCTCTTTTGGAATGGTCTCATTGAACTTGTGGATGTAAGATCCACACATTTTCCCCATTATCCCACACCATTCATGAGTTAGGATCAAATTTTGAGATGAGTACTTTTCTATGCTACCGAATGAATTCTAAGAGTAATCCACAACCACCACTTAGACCCCATAAATGTGATAGGTAGTTTCTTTAGCTACCGGTTGCCTCATTAATTTAATTATGGGTTCGTGGGAAAACAAGGTAATAAAATTATGACTTCAAATGTCGGTATAGATCACAGAGTGAGATTTTTCTAGCAAAAGCAGGGATGGTCAATTTCCCATAACCTCCTAACTAGTTCCTTCTCATGGTCTCATCATCTGTACCAATGCTTGGATTCCCAGTCAGTTTCTTGACATTTGTAAATATCAAAGAATATTTACATATGCATTAGTTTTAAATCGTTCAATTTTTTCTATGACCACAATGACATTTAAATGTTTCTTAAATCAATAATGACATAATTAGTTATAATAATCTTGGGTTTCAAAATGGGGTTGTTACATTGTATTTGTTGCTACATGTTTTAAATGTGTACTCACCCATTCACTTATGTCTACAAAGATCTGAATCCCAACACACATGCAAACCATTTCTATCTAGCAATGGGAACTAAGGTGTCCATTTTGTAAACCCACTTGATTTCGTGCTCACTTTTAACCATTGCATGCCTTTGCACCATCGACAACCAATTTTCTTGTACCTTGACATTTATGCCTTCTCTAAACCATAGCAAACTCTTTCATTCTTTCATAGAAGATAAAAACCAAACAAATAAAAAAGACAAAAAAATAATAAGAGGGGAAAGGAATAATATGTTTATTAATTTAAGGGTTTTATCCCATGATTCTAGAAAATAATTAGTGTCATCCTTGATGAGAGCATATGCATAAACTAAAAAAAAAAAACTAATTCCCCTTGTCAGCATGGTCCCCAAGTTTTTCCAGTTTCACTTGCTATCAAATCCCTTCTTTTTGTCCCCATTTTGAAATCATTTGAAATATTGTCCTATGGTCTTTTAGTCAAGGTTGTTGCCAAAGTCAACCATATTTTTCTTTGTGATAAGGGAAGTCTTGTGTCAAATACCATGCAAGCATGTACTATGAATCAATTTTGAGTCTCTATCATTCATCAATGCTCTAATCAACTTGGATTAGTTAAAAGGACTCATTGTTACCCTTGTTCTGATAATTCAACCACTATTGACTACAACAAGTATTACTCTAAGGGTTTGCACTAAATTCATTTTTGTCTTCATCCATATCCCTCACAAATTGGTACTGAACATCAATATGCTTTGTCTTTGAATGATAAGCAGGGTTATTTACCAAGAAAATTACAATTTGGTTGTTGCAATCTATCCTTATAGCTTGTTGTACCAACCCCATACTTGAACACCATATTTGCAACCAGACTACTTCCTTGCTTGTATAATTTGTTGCCATGTATTCAACCTCTATAGTTTAAGGTGCCACTACAGATTATCTCTTGCTCAACCAAATGACTTCTCCTCCAAATAGGTTAAACACATACTCACTTGTAGATCTCCATTGATCCAAATCTCCAACCCAATCTGTATCAACAAAACCATGTATGTACAGCACTCTATCCAACCTTGGTCTCCCTTGGTAACACAAGCCATAATCACTAGTGCCACAAAAATATCTGAAAAATTATCTTTACTGTTGTTCAATGCTCCTTCCTTGGTTTTGACATAAACCTGCTCAATATTCCCACTACATGTGCAATGTTTGGTCTAGTGAAGAACATTGCATACATCAAACTACCAATTGCACTCACATATGGAACATATGGCATGTCATCTTCCTCTTCCTATGTCTTGGGACATGATTCTACAAATAAATTTACACCTATATGAATAGGAACATTTACTATCTTGCATATTAAACCTCTACAATATTGTATCGACATGTTTTCTCTGGTTTAACTAGTGTTTCCTCTTTTCCCTATCTCATTTAATTTCCATGCCCAAAATGAAGTTTGCAGCACCAAGATCCTTCATGTTGAATTTAGAGGATAATTGGGTTTCACAACCTGAATAATTTCTCTGTAATTTCTAATTAATGGCATATCATCCACATACAAGACCAAATAAATAACGTGAACACCAAGTAATTTAAAGTACACACAATGATCCGCTTTTCTCCTTGTGAATCGAAATCCCTACATATATGTGTCAAATATTTTATACCACATCCTTGGTGATTGCTTTAACCCATACAAATACTACTTTAACTTGCACACCAGATCTTTCTTACCCTTCATTGCAAAGCCTTTCGGTTGCTTCATGTAGATCCCTTCTTCGAGATCCCTGTGTAGGAATGTTGCCTTCATATCCATTTATTTTACCTCAAAATCAAAATCACCAACGACAGATAAAAGTAATCAAATAGAAGCTAAATTGGTAATATGAGAAAAAATATCACCAAAATCAATTACCAACACTTGGGAATAACCTTTCGCTACTTACCGAACTTTGTATATCTCGACTTTTTTCTTTTGCATTCATTTTCTTCTTAAACACAAATTTGTTTTCAATGGGTTTTCTTCCAACTGACAACTCTACCAAATCCCAAGCCTCATTTTTGTTCAGAGTTGTCATTTCTTCAACCATGGCCTTCTTCCAAAGTTTGTTATCCTTTGAATCCACCACATCCCTAACAATTATGGGATCATCATCAGTAGTAGAAAAAGAAATTTTGAATAGAAATCAAATGGACTCATACCTCTCTAGTTGCCTTCTTTTCCTAATTGATCTCCTTAAAACTGGAGTGTGTGGTTCTTTTTCTTCTTATTCATGTTCTTTTGTGGAGTATGAATCTTCATTCTTCATATCAAACTCTAATTTCTCTAGTTCTTTTTCCCTTGGTAGGACTTCATGTTTCATGACATCCTTCACTTCTCTAAATACCACATTTTGACTGTACACAACCTTTATTGTTTATAGGTTCCAAATCTTGTAACCTTTTAAACCATATTTATACTGAATAAAGATGCACCTTTCATATTTACTATCCAACTTGGTTATTCTCTCCTTTGGAACATGTACATATGCATCGCAGCCAAATACCCTAATATGTGAGAGAGAGGGTTTATTACCAGTTCATACCTTGTGTGGAGTCTTATCCTCCAACATGGATGGAGGTGATCTATTAAATAGGTAACATGCAATATCCACTACCTTTACCCAAAATTCCTGCCCTAATCCAACATCATTGAGCATGGTCCTTACCTTTTCCACCAGCATCTTATTCATTCTTTTTGCAATTTCATCATGTTGAGGCGTGTATGGACTAGTCTTCTTTAGTGCTATACCACACTTCTTATAGAAGTATTTGAATTCATTCTTGCAAAATTCTCCACCATTATCTCTCCCCAACACCTTGATCTTCTTCTTTGTTTAATTTTCCAACAAAGCCTTAAATTATTTAAATTTGTATATCCATGTATTCCTCGAGAATTCATCTATAAACAAGATGTACAAAAATATATCATGTAACGGAACTGACACAGGTCCAAACACACCATTGTGCACAAGCTCTAACATTCCTTCTTTCCTCTTAGCACCAAAGGCAAAACTCACCTGATTTTCCTTCCCATATACATAATGTTCACAGAAATCAAAACTCGAAGAGAAATTAGACATACCTTCTACAATACCATTACCATGTAGTGTATGAAGACCCTTCTCTCCAATATCTCTCAATATTTGATGCCATAGCATAATCCTTTCACCAAAGAGTACAAGATTTTATACTCCACTTTCATGAACAATAGAATTGTTTCACCCATCAATAACAGTTCTTCCCAGAAGCGTGTACAGAGTTCCCATCTGAAATCCCCTCATCAATACCAATGCTCATCAAACCATATTGTAGGTATCTTTCTCAAACATTGTCTTTACCCCTGAAACATCCATATTTCTTGCAGAAATTAGATTTTTGACCAATCCAAGAATGTGCAAAACACCAAGAAGTGTTCTAATCCTTCCACCTATCAGCTTTAGCTTGACTTTTCCTCATCCTATGATTTTGGTCATCCTTTCATAACCTAGGAAGACATTACCACCACCATACTTCTCATATTTTCAAAATCACTCCATATGGGGATTCATGTGCAAGGATGCACTTGATTCAATCAAGCCAAGTACACATCCCCACCTTCATCTGAGGTGATGTTTTCCTCTACATAAGGAGCATCATCAAATCCTTTTCCTTTCTAAGGTGTTTTATATCTATAGTCATTTTTGTAGCGCCCTTCTTTTTTGCATTTCCAGCATACCTTCACAATTTTTTCTGGAGATTCAGATCTCCCACTTGAGGACTTATTTCTATTTCTATTCTGAAACCATCCTCTTATAGACAAGGAATATCCATTCTGGCTCTCCATATTTTTCCATCTCATCTCCTCCAACAACAATGTTGAGACTATTTCATCAAATTTAAAGGTAGTTGTATTGCTACCTATGGAAACAACCAGACTATCCCACGAATCTTGCAAAGAAAACAACAAATTGATGCACATCTTCATCTAAATTTTAATATCAACAAATAATAACTGACTTACCACATTATTGAATGCATTATGATTCTCTGTCGTCGAGTCTCCATCACTCATCCTCAGGTTATATATCTTTTTCCGCAAGAACAATTTGTTCACAGGGACTTAGAATGATACAAAGCCCTTAACTTGTCCAACAAAACCTGTTAGAATATTATATATTACGGAGCAATGGAACACATAAAATATTGCAGAAATATAAACACAGGAAAAACACACAAAACAAGAGAGACACAGATATACGTGGTTCGCCCAGTTTGGACTACGTCCACCCCGAACAGCCAGTCCTTCCTTTCTATTATCCAGCAAAATGAAGAGACACAACCTACAGCAAATCCGTTGTAATATCCTCTGTCTCTCTCACAGTCTCACCTCTCCTGTCTCTCGCTACACAAATACACATCTATCTCATAGCCTCAAATACAAGCCCTCATACTAAGAGAGGGGTTGCCTTCTAGGGCAAAAAACCCTAAACTAAACATAAGTTCTACCGTCAGATCATCCGCCTAATGAACGGCCCAGATTAACTAGAAATTACTATACTTTTACAAGGCAAATTTACATATGTTTTTAGCTTCGGGGGCGCTGCCCCCAAGCCCCCGCCGAGGTACCGCTGGCCCCCGAACCCCCCAGCCGGTGGGGATCGGCCCCCCCGCGTGGAGGGGTGTACAAAACTTCCTAGGGTATACATCCGGCTGAAACAAAGCCCTATGAATAATCATGCTCCACACACAACAATCTCCCACTTGGAGAATGATTGTAGCAACTCCATCGCTGCTTCATTTACTGGACAATGACTCCTCTCTTAGACCTGGCTGTTTCTCATCTTCATCGTCATCCTTGAAGACCAATTGAAACTGAGCATGTTCTCAGTTTCTCCCTGGTTACAACTTTTGTTAACATATCTGCAGGATTCTGGCTAATGTGTATCTTTTCCAGCTTCAATTGTCCATCTTCCAACACTGATCGTATGAAATGGTACTTGAGTTGTATGTGTTTAGTCCTGGAATGAAATGCTGAGTTCTTTACAAGATGAATGGCACTTTGGCTATCACTGTATAACGTGCCCTTATCATGCTCCTTACCCAATTCACCCATAAACCTTTGTAACCAAATCATCTCTTTACTAGCCTATGTAGCAGCAACATACTCTGCTTCTGTTGTTGAAAGTGCAACAACACTTTGGATTTTTGAAACCAAACTGATAGTTGTTCCTCCAACAGTAAATACACATCCTGTAGTGCTCCTCCTATCATCTCTGTCACCTGCCATATCTGCATCAACATATCCCTGTAGGGAAATGTTTGAACCACCAAAGCATAATGCTTGATTTGTGGTACCTTTCAAATATCCAAGAATCCATTTCACTACCATCCAATGTTCCTTTCCTGGATTGTTCATGTACCTGCTTACAACTCCCACTGCATGTGC
>APFE030531929.1:39425-87225 GCA_000404065.3 Pinus taeda | reverse complement strand
CCAAGAAAGAGTTATGCACAATCTCCCAAGATGACCTGATTATAGACCTTTCCAGAAGAGCGAACTTGTATGAAGTGCTACGTGTCACTGTTTCGACCTTTGGCTCTGAAAAATATTTACAAGAAACTACAGTCTGTCCTCTTTTTGTACCTTATTACGAAATTTCAATCCGATGCTCAGAGAGAAATTTGTGACAATTTTCCCCAGGTCACATGTTTGCAATGTAATTCAGGAGTCTACAAAAAGACCAACTTCCTTAGATCATATCTCCGCAAATATAGCGTGAACAGTTCTGAATTTTGGACCCGAGATTTAGCGCGATTTCTTCTCAAATGGGTTTTCTTTTTAGCTTCTGAAATGTCGCAGAAAAAAAAAATTTATAGCGAAAATGCCACAATGACCTATTTGGAGTAGCGAAACCCTAGAATCCAAAGCTCTGATACCAAATGTTATGAAACCAGCTCAAGAAAAGATAGAAAGATAGATCAACGCCTTAGAATTCAGCCTCTTCGAGGGGCAACCTCCTTACATTACATAAATGAAACAATTCTTGGATGATACAAATGAAAAGACCTCATTTCTATATATAGGAGTCTAAGGGGTCATAACATAATCAGAGCCGACATAAACAATAATAATGTAAGGGCGCAATAATAACAATAGTGGGCTTCTATGGGGCACAATAGTAACAATATGGGCACTACATGGATACATCAATATAATAAGTGGGTTGTACTAATAACAATAAGGGGTTACACTAGTAGTATAGGGGCCTAACAGTTCCCATGTGCTTGGGTGTTTGTTAATAATAAGTGTTGCCTAACTCAACTCCAATGTGACTTGTAGTGACTCTTGTTTATTCCATTATTGAATTGTTTCTCTAGCTTGGATTCGGTGGCACTTTTTTCAAACAGTTTTTGAGGGAGTAAGCTAGTAGGTAGCTCCTACATGGTCATCTCGTAGCCAATATCAAGAGTGGTGTTTGCATCCAATGCCTGTGATTTGGTCTCAAATCACCCTTTGGAAACAACTATATATTCACAACATTTATGCAAAGAATGTACTAATTTGTTGTTTACACTAATTCGTATATGATGTATTGATATGCTTAAATCACTCTTTGGCTTTTCAACTTGGTTGTGAGGTGGTTTTCTCTTAAGTGAATTGCATGTGAGCTTCAACAATGTAGAAAATTGGAGTGCTTCTTGTCCAAGGAAGTAAGGTACATCACAACCAAAACACTAAACTGGGGTCTTCAATGAAGTCCTCATCTTCCAGTAGCTTTAGCTTATGCCCCTTAAGAAAATGAGTAAAGGGGATGAACATGCGAGTTACAAGTGTGCCTCCTTGCAATGGAGCCTAAGAAAAATAATATCGAAAAAATAACTAGGTTTATAAGGCTTCCTATTGGTGTTTCATAATGCAACTTTTAGACAAGTACAAAAACTGTGTTAAGTAATATTAATTTTCATTTTTTTCACTTGTATCGAAATAAAACAAAATGAACAATTATCATATCTTCATGTCCATTTTGCCTTTTTTACTTAGCATAAAAATAGACAAAAAGAGATAGCAATTATCATGTATTCATCCATTAAATATATTAAATATATTAAATATATTATAAATTTTCTCATTATAAATGTTGTCATATATCATTTGTTTTATAATCCCCTCATAAATAGTTACAACTAAAAATATAATAATTAATAGGACCATTTAAGGGCTCTGAGTCCATATGTATGAACCTTTTTAAAACGCATAGCTATCAAACACATTGTAAGCCAATTGATTCTCATACAAAACATATATAAATTATTAAACTAAAACTATTGATTCTCTCATGTTAAACGTTGATATATTATTAAACTAAAGTTATTGATTCTCTTATGTTAAACATAAATATATTATTAAACTAAAACTAGTGTACTTCCCTATAAGTATTAACTATCATAGCTCACATGTTCATTAACTTTAAAAGTTAATGTCAAAAGTGAAATGTTGCACTTCCTTCCATCAACATAGTTGTGTTGCAGTTGCATCCAACTTAGTAAATCAGATAATCTCTTCAAAATCAGCCCTCAAGTGCTCAAATCATTCAACTCTAAGCCTTCACATCATTAGCTCTTGGTGTTCAAGTTTTCAATTCTTCATACCTTTAAGGGTTGAAAAGATGTCAACATACATGAATACAAATCTAATTTGCAGTGTTAAAATGCTTAGTGTCAACATCAATACATTAATAGTGTCGAATGCAGATCTAGTTTACAGCGTTGAAATGCTTAGTGTCAACGTAAATACATTAATAAAGGTTGTGTAAATTTTAAAATTAGAACTATTCTCTCATACTCGCTCAAATAAATTATTAAACTAACACTATTGTGTACTTCCCCAAGTAAAGTATTAACCTTTCATTGCTCACATGTTCATACAATTTTAGAGTTCATTTCAAAATTAAAATGTTGCATTTGTTCTCCATCAACAAAGTTGTGTTGCAGATGCATCCAACTTAGTAAATTAGATCGCTTCTTTAAACATTATGCCCTCAGAGTGCTCAGATCATTGAACTTTAAAAGTTAATTTCAAAAATGAAATGTTGGATTTGCTCCCCTTCAATGAAGTTGCAAGTTGCGTTGTTGTTGCATCCGACCAAATAAATCAGATAATATCTTCAAACATCCTCAAAGTGCTTAGATCATTTAACTATTTTGCACATCTGTATCTTTACATATTAAGGTCTTCAGTGTTCAAGTTTTAAATTATTCAAGTCTTCAAGCATCGAAAAGATGTCTTCCATTTGAAGAACATTTAACTTGCCTAACAATCTAATTTCGGTATTAAAATGCTTAGTGTCAACATTAAAGAGTTAGTGTTAAACATAGTTAAATTATTAAACTAAAACATAGATAAATTATTAAAGAAAACTATGTTGTACTTTAAGTATTAACCTATGATAGTTGACATGTTCACAAATCAAAAGTGAAATGTTGCATTTGCTCTCTTCCAAAAAAGTAGTGTTGTAGTTGCATCCAACCTATTAAATCAGATAATTTCTTCAAACATTTAGCCCTCAAAGTGCTCAGACCATTCGGATTTTTCAGATATCTAAGCCTTCAAATATTTCAGTCTTCAATGTTCAAGTTTTACACTAATCTCCTTGTGAAGTATCTGGCTCAGAAGGTTAAGCCTCTAGTAGGTAAGTCTAGTTCTTTTGTTAAGGACTCTTTCTCTTTTGAAAATAAGTTGAAGGATGTTAGGTTTGAGCCTGGAGATTTTATGGTTAGTTTTGATATTGTTTCTCTTTACACTAACATCCATATTAAAGAGGCGGTGGATGTCATCAATGACATAAAAAATCGTGATATTGCTAAGCTTGCGGAGATTTGCCTTACCTCGGCCTTCTTTAGTTTCGAAGGCAAATTCTATGAGCAAACTTGCGAGGTTGCAATGGGTTCTCCACTTTCTCCTATAGTTGCTAACCTTTTTATGGAGGATTTTGAATCAAAGGCTTTAGCTTCTTCTCAATTTAAATTAAACATTTGGAAAAGATTTGTAGATGATACCTTCAACTTATGGCCCCATTGTCAGGAAAAATTGGCTTCCTCTTTGGAACATCTTAATAATCAATCTTATTCCATTAAATTTACCATGGAATGTGAGGTTAATGGTAGCTTACCCTTCCTTGATGTTCTTATCTCTAAGAAAGATAATGGGTCTTTCTCCCACCAAATTTTTCGTAAGAATACCCACAGTGAGCAATATCTTAATGCCAAATCTCATCACTTTCCAGCCCATAAACTAGGTGTTCTCAGCACTCTAGCTACTAGGGCTTTAAGGGTTTCTAATGAAGACCATCTGTCGGATGAGAAGACTTGTCTCTTTTCCCGAGCCTTTTTAAAAGCTATTCAAGGACCTAGAACTAAGAAGAAGTCAAGGTAGCCTCTAGTGTCCAACTTCCCTTTATCCACGGGACCACTGACAAAAATGCTAAGATTCTAAGAAAGCAAAACGCTGGCTCCACCTTTAGACCGTTGAAAATCATTCGTAACTCTTTAAGATCTGTCAAAGACCCTATTGATCCCAAATGCATGAAAGGTGTTTATTTAATTCCTTATTCTTGTGGAACCCCCTACATTGGAGAGACAAGGTGTTCCATTTCACAAAGGATTCAGGAGCACGCAGCAAACCTTAGGCACCATATGACCCGCTCCTCTGCTCTAACAGAACATGCCGAATTAATGAACCACCATATTTGCTTAGAGGATTCTAAGGTCTTCACGAAAGTTGACCATTTCCATCACCGAAAATTAAGAGAAGCCATTGAAATTGAAAAGAGGAGTAAGACTTTTAGTAGGGACGATGGATGGAAGTTAAGCAATTAGTGAGTCCCTTCTCTTTGTTCTTAACTCCCTTATTTTCCTTCCTCTTTCATGGTTGGTGTTGTCATTTAATTATATTATTTTTATTTAATTTATTAATGAATTTTTATTCTTATGTTAGAAGATATTATATGAATTGTATAATACTGATTAATAAAAAAATCAAATTCCTTATTCAAACATGATATCACATATAGGGGTAAATAGCAATAGTATTATTATTATTATTGTAATTTATTTATTAACTTTTTATTAATAATATTTTGTATTAATTTCCTTTCTTCTAAGATAATTATAATTTTTCAATCAATTAAAAACTAATATAGTAATATAGGATAAAAATAATAGAAATTATGGTCGTATAATATTTATGATTATGAATGAATTATAAAACAATATGAATTGTAAACAAATTATAGAATATTATTTTATAAATTCTAAAATATTTGGAATAAATTATAAAATAATATGAATTATTAAGATAGAAGATGAAATAAATGAATTTAAAATAAAACTCAAAAATAACTATGGAATAAATTACTTTTTATCCCTTAATGTTCCTTCTTATTAATTGCTCCTTTGACTGTTGGATAATTACCGTTGCATCTATGAGAGATATATATTAGTGGTTTATCGATATTGCTCCTCATCCTGTCCTGATGATGAACCTAGATTGACGTTCGAAACGCGTCGACCACAAATTCTCCATGTAATTTTCTGGAAGATCTTAATCATTATATCATGAATCACAGAAGCATCCAATCTGAGATTCCTCAGGTTTTCAATTGTTGAAAAGATGCCTTCAATTTGAATAGAGTTTTTATCTCACATACAAATCTAAATTCAGTATTAAAATGCTTAGTGTCAACATCAATATGTTAATTAATTATAAGTCTGCCCTATGACCTCATTTACTTCAATAATACATCAATAGACTCTGATCAAACACTCTGGCATAAAACAGGAACAGACCCCCACAATTAACATTTTGTCAGATTCTTTTCCAACTAGAATTTATCTAGGCCTTCACCTTAGGCCAGTCTACAGATCATCCTCATAAAAGGTATTTATAATCACAGCTTTACATATGGCCAAATTTGTATCCTCCATTACAATGAGGATATGTATGATGTTCAAGAGTCTTGGAATCCAGATGCTTTCATGGGCAAAACTTGTGCATCAATTCTAAGTGTTATCATCTAGATGAGTTTAATAGCAGTTTTGCACTGGCTGCTGCAGTGGATTATCTAAATAAGGTCTGTTCTGTGAGATACATTAAAATAGAATCTTAAAGATAACTCAAATGTTACTTCAAGGATATGCATTATTCAGATAAACTTGCACAAACTGTCATTTCTCCTTGCTGAAAAGTTCAGTAGAATCTAATGCAAAGGCCCCACAATTCCCTTCTTAGCCATTCATCGTTGAGTAACCTAATCGATTTATGATTTCTACCCCTAATTTGAATTGGATTTCAGTCACCAGGTTGGAACTTCTGTGTAACTGTTCAAATGTGCATTTCATATGTTACCTTGCATTAGTACAAAAGGTCTCTAAAGAGTACCTTTGAGACTTAGCCACGAAAGAGAGAACATTTTGCTTCTCATTCTTACAGGACCAACCATGAGTATTGGACATAAATATATTCATTTTCTCAGACAACCCAAAGATCTGATCCTAGACACAACAAAACTAAAACCAAAAATCTCAGCAAAGAATGAATTTTTTAATTGCAATCCTGCAAGCACCTCAAACAAACTGTGACCCTTAAATCAGAACCGACAAACTTACAAAAACCCATTTGGGTATATGTTGAATTACTGATCTGAGGCCCCACCTTCATTAGTGGACAGATCATAAGACATCTTTGACTTTCATCAGATTGCAGTGCAGGAATTTCTTTTGAGAAATTTGATAGGACTACTGTCAAACCTAAAAACTTGCTGGAGTATGCAGGTTACGGGGAGCAGCCATTGCATGCAATGATTATTCATGAATGAACCCACTCATCATGATGCAGAGCTTACAGCCTATTGAGAAGCATCCACCCCCTTTTCAATTACCAGCAACGTCATGATGGATTGGGTAAAAGGAATTTTAGTATTGTTGCAGCACCTGCATCCTTTGTGTTGCCTGAAAACTTGTTTCCAAGAACTTTCAGTGTGTTCATGCGATGGAACTCTTTAACTGTCAGAAGTAACAATAAATAATCAGTAGATTACTAAGGACCTCTCAAGTTTCAAGTAGTCACGTGACTGGAATGGATAAAAAATAAAAGCATTCAGCATGCATTGCAAAATAAGAGTTTTTTATTTCAATTATATAAAATCACCCTAACATTTGTATATTCAACAACGGTGACAAGACAAACTAAGATGAAATCTGGAGTTCTACATTTGGCACAAGCTTTAAATGCATAATTTTCCAATTTCAATTAGAAAGATTCAAATACAACTATGATATGACACCTTACCCTCCTCCAATGCAAGCATCATAGCTCTCTGTTCCAGCTTAACTGCAATTGTGCTTCGAGCAGCTGCTGATAGAGGCCAGAGACCTAGCATTACATAAAGCATCCAGGTTAATAATTTTGGACAACAGATCCAATCAGGGAAACTAGTCAAAATCATGAGAATCCTGTTTATGTGCAACTATGTATCATAAAGAATTAGTAGTTGGAGGTTTACTTTGGCAATAGTACTGCTCTGATTCATCACATCGTTTTAGAAAGGCTTGCAGGCTTTTAAACCGATGGTCATAATGTGCAAGAATTTCTTTTGTTGAGTAATCTCCTTGACTAGCAGTCTGCGGTGAAGCAGACAAGGCTAGAAACTTGCCCCAGTCTGACTCTGTAGATGACATCCTTTGAGGTGCGCTTTTCATGGGAGCTACTTGCCCCTGAGCAGTAGCAGAAAATGTTTGGCAACTACCATGCAGAGTTGATAATTCAACAGAATTTGTTATGTTTGGCAATTTTGGAAGATCCTTAACGTTTGCTTGGACTAGTGGTACTGTTGCAGATGTTTGACGTTCTGAATCACAATTTTTGTGTGTTAGTCTTGGATAGCCTTGACAAAAATTAATCGATGAATTGGTTGCACTATTTCCATTCAACTCCAATGCCAAAACCTCTGGTGGCAACAATCCTGAATTTTGCATGCTTCTATTCTTTGAGACCTTCAGGTCTGCAAGATCTGTTTCAACTTTGTCAGCAAATACTTTATGCTTCTTTAAGCAACATCTAGACAATGAATCATGGGAATATCCTCTCAAATCTGCTTTTTGTTTCTGGGAATAATCTGATTTCCTTTTCTTGCCACGGGTAGAACCATCACCAAGACTTAGGCATAGGTTGGCTTTGTTGCTTGTTAGTTCCTGGTGTTGGGCATTTACCTCCATGGGAGTCTGAAGTATTGGAATATATTTAAGACCCTTCATTGGCAAGTTATTAGTGGCAGCAGGGAAAAAATTTCCACAAGATTGTGAGTTATACTCCGGTCTGAAAGTGCTTCCTAGTGTATCTTCACATTTCAAAACACTGAAGGCATGTGTTACAGGCTGCTGAGGCGTGCTTGGCCCTTCTTTTGCTGATCTGGGAATAATCTTTGTGAATCCCGTGATTTCTTCCGCTTGTAAGTTATCTGTACACAGTATCTTCTGCCCATTTTCCTTAGGTGAATGGGGACACTTGTCAGAATCTATTTCTTTAGACATGCTTCTTGAAGATTCCAGACTACCACCCATACTTTCTGTGCCACAATGCAGAGCAATACATGCCTGAGATGATGCTGGATACACATTCTGGAGTGCAAGCTTTTCTGCACCTAAATCAACCACTTCGCTGTCAGACTTCTTTACTGACTGGTGCTCCCTGTTAGGCTTAGCTAAAGAGAGAGTTAGAAAGTTTTGTTTATTAGGATCTGATATCTTTTGCTCCACTTCAGATATTATTTTTCTGCATTCATGATGCATTGGACCTTCCAAAGTAGATTCCATGTCAGAAGTTGTGTAACTTAACTTCTGCAAGACCTCCTTGTCCCCCTGGGAAGTTGAACTTGTTGCTAGCAAAAGAGAAGGTTGAGAATATATAGACTCTGGTGTATCTGTGGGTATAATCTTTGGGCTTGGTGTTTGGTGCATTGGTGTTGAAGGACCATAATCCATTATATGCTCCACACCATCCAAATCAGAACAATTGCAGGCCTGCAAAGGAAAATGTTCAATTTTATCTCCCAATCAAACAAATACATGAGAGGTAGAATATATTTTTAAGATATAAAAATATTATCCCATCAACAAGTTTTAACCCAAATGGAAATAAATAGGGATAGAGATTATTATAATCCAAAATATCATGGAAGTATAACATGAACAAGGATAGTTAATAGAAGAAAAATAGAAAACCCATAGTGAAGAAAAATTAAAAGGGCAGCAAATAAATCTGCTGCGACTGACTTGAATTATTTGCTGGTTCTCGAAAACCATGGCCCAGAAACTTCCAAAACCAAAAAATTGTCAAAAGACTTACTACAACCACTGGGGCAAACAAATTGACAGGTCAGTTACAGGGCAGTTAAGTACAAAGGATAAACATTTGCAACAGGGCTTCTCACTATGTTGGAACCCATGCACCAGCACATCCCAAGTCAACCTTCACAGAAGGCATGTTAAGGAGGCAGAGTTCAGCTAAATTTAGCAGGTGCACTAAATTTGGCAGAGAGACCCACAAGTGGGACCAAGGTGAGATTTACCTTTTTTTATTATTCCTTGACTTAGGAATATTTAACTATAGTCAAGAATTGAAGCAATCTCAGCCTTACATGGAGAATTAATCTCAGCCCTTCGTGGGAACAGTGTCCCTAGGTCAATTTCTAAGAGGGGAAAGGGCAGAGACTTGATCATTATGCACTATAGAACGTGGTGTTCTGCTCAGCAAAAGAGAAGGGCATTCTGTTCCACACCTAGGGCTTCAGATCAGCACAGATAGAGGGAGAAAGAGAGGCCGATTCAGCTTCAAATCATTTCCATCCAGCACAGACTTCAGCCATGGGCCGCATTCAGTGCGCAGAAGGGTCATATAGGTCTGTATGAGTTTCTACAGTGCGCAGAAGGGAGACCGAGTTGGTGAGAAGTGCAGAGGATTAGCTGAGTAAAGAAGTTTTCCCTTACATTTGTAATCATTTTTCTCAAGTTTTGTTGAGCATAATAAGAACACCAAGTTTGCAAGTTTTCCCCAGTTAGGGTTTCCTGGGTAAATTTGTTGTGTATGGTTTTATGGTGTGTTTGTCTTCATTTGTTCCTTATTTCCATTGCATGCTAGTTAGTAAACTCAGTATATTCATGGGTAAAGTTAAAGTTCAGTTTTCAGCTCTTTGCTTAGTATAATTCACAGATTAGATTGCTGAGTTTGAAGAAAACTAACATGGTATAAGAGAACGTCTCTGAGTGAAGACCAGCACCTGTGTTTTGACCTCAGGGGCAGGTTTAAGGCACAAAAGGAAGGCAGAGTACAGTTGAAGGGTTGCACTAGGGTTTCTAGCAGTGCAACCTAAGGTTTTGAGCCACAGAGCGCAGTTTTTACCAGTCAGACCAACACACTATGGTTTCTGAAGAATTCGACCGGCAAGATGTCTTACCAGGGTTTGAGACCAAAACACAATTTAGAGGGAACAGCAAATTTCTGCTCATAGAAGGAGAGGATTACTATGGTGCTAGAGGAGCAAGGTGTGAAGGAGTATGTGGAGAACCCTACAGCTGCACTATCTGACCCCTTGCAATTGGTTTAGCATAACAAGAATGATGCTAGAGCTAAGAGGATTATTCTTTAAGGAATCAAAGACCACATTGTGCCACATCTTTCCAGCAAGAAGACTAACAAAGAAATGTGGACAACCATTTTGAACCTATACTAGGGCTCAAGTGAGGCCAGAAAACTCATGCTAAAGGGCAAACTCAGAAATATCTGGATGGGCAAGTATGAGCCCATAATCTCTTATCTCACCAGGTTCAACTAGGTGAAGGACAAGTTGGCCGGTGTGGGGGAGACAATACTTGAAGCAGACATGGTGAGTCTTGCCCTATTAGGGCTTCACAAATCGTGGGATAACTTCCAAGACACAATGAGTGGCAAAGAAAAGCTTCCAGCCTGGGAGCAGTTGTGGGGTGACTGTGTTCAAGAGGAGATTCGGAAACAGGCTAGATCTGGAGCTCATGTTAAGCATGAGGACGAGAGAACTTAGCTGGAAAAGAGGGCAAGGCCAAACACAAGAAAAGCACAGGAGGGGGTGAGTCCAGCTCCAAAGGAAAGAAAGAAAAGAAGGATCTCAGCAAGATAAAATGCTTCCAGTGCCATCAATTTGGACACTACGCCACCAGGTGTCTTCAGAGGAAGAAAGGGTTCAAGAAGGACCAAGCGACAGCTTCAGTAGAGGTGGACCCATTCAATTCCAAGTTTGAGGAGTTCTCACTCATATATTGCATGGCAAGCTCAATAGCCAACAGCATATGATACATTGATAGTGGAGCATCCAGCCATATCACTGGGAACAAGGAATATCTCAACCAGTTGATAGAGAAGGACATGCAGTTTCACATTGCGCTAGGAGATGATGGTAGGTAATTGACCAAGGGGGTGGATACTGTCAAATTTGAGAGGGAGTCCGGTAACCCTCTTCATCTCAAAGATGTCGTCTATGTTCCAGGTCTTAAGAAGAACCTTATTTTAGTTTCAGCCTTAGAGGACAAGGGTTATGAGGTTATCTTCAGCAGAGGAAAGGCCTTCCTCAAGCCCTTAAATTCTAGAGCCATGAAGAAGATTGGAATGAGGGTGAAGAAGCTCTACAGGCTACAATTTGAGACAGTTGTGGCCTTGAGTAGTAGAAAGGGCCGTTAGCAAGGCCGAGACCTTGGGGAGCTACGGCATAGGCGTATAGGCCATTTACACCATGAAGCATTGAAAATCCTCAAGGAGATTGCCACAGGGTTGCCACAGTGCAACACAGACTAGCATGACGTGTGCAAAGGTTGCACACTTGGCAAATACGTCAAAATGTCCTTTCCCAACAAATGAAAACTGAGTCAAGGGCATCTTGGACTTGGTTCATTCTGATGTTTGTGGTCCATTATCTTTCCCATCCCTCATGGGATACAAGTACTATGTCACCTTCATTAATGACCATTCGAGAAAGACGTGGATCTTCTTTAGGAAGAATAAAGACAAGGAGTTCTCGAAGTTTCTGGAGTTCAAAACATTGGTGGAGAACCAAACAAGAAAGAGGTCAAAGCGTTGAGATCAAATCACAGTGGGGAGTACATCTCCAATGCCTTCAAGGATTTGTATGCAAAGGAGGGCATCAAGAGGGAGCTCACCACACCCTATAACCCTCAACAGAACAGGGTGGCAAAGCGCAAGAACAAGAGCATTGT
Source organism: Pinus taeda (assembly GCA_000404065.3). NCBI lineage: Eukaryota > Viridiplantae > Streptophyta > Pinopsida > Pinales > Pinaceae > Pinus > Pinus taeda. The sequence continues at coordinate 75,421 of APFE030531929.1, read as the reverse complement.
TGGAGTGGCCAAGGCCATGTTGCATGACCAAGGACTGTCATTATTTCTTTGGGAAGAGGCATGCAACACTGCAGTCTTTCTACTAAATAGCAGTCCACATAAGGTGCTTGGATGAGTTACACCAAAGGAGGCTTTCACCGACAAGAAGTCGGATGTTTTTCACTTCTGAATTTTTGGCAGTTTGGTTCACTGCCACGTGCCTTCAAAAAGCCAGAAGAAGTTGGAGCCTACAGCAGAGAAAAAAAATATTTTTATGGGCTACAGTGAGACGTCCAAGGCATACAAGGTGTACGTACTGGCACTGAGGAAGACAATTATCAGGTGTGATGTCAAGTTTGAGGATGAAAGGGCTCTTAGGAAGTCCTTAGAGCATGAGAAGGCTAGAGCACAAGTGGAGGAGCTCCATGCTCCTAAGCAAGAGGCTCATTCAACTCCTCAGACCACATCATAGCCAATTGTTGGGCAAGTAGTATAGTAGTCAAATGAGGAGTCAGCGCAGGAGCAAGAGGAGAGAGAAGAGTGAGCAAGGCCCACCCCAGCAATGACACCTAGCATAGCCAGAAGAAAGTTGAAGTGGGTTGATCAGTTGATTCAAGAGGCTTAGGACAAGATTAGGACACCCTGCTCTACATTCAGGCAAAGTAATCAGCCATAGAGATACACATATTATATGGCATTGATAGCTGAGGCTTTAGACTCAAAGCCTTCTAGTTACAAGGAAGTAGCCTCTAAGTAGGTTTTGCGTGATGCTATGGTGGAGGAGTACTCTTCCATCATGTAGAATGGTGTTTGGGAGATTATGCCAAGGCCAAAGGGCAGATCTATGATTGGATCTCTGTGGATCTACAAGATTAAGCACAAAGCTGATGGGAAAGTGGAGAAGTGCAAGGCTAGATTCATAGCCAAAGGGTTCTCTCAAGTGGAGGGCATTGACTAAAACGAGACTTTTGCTCCCATGGTTGGAGTGAAGCTGGAGTGATTCATTGTACAAACAAGTTGATGGAGTGAAGCTGGAAGGTTTCACAAATGCAGATTGGGCAAGAGGTTCCATAGACAAGAAGAGTACTTCAGTTTGCACCTTCAGTGTTGGGTCAGCAGTTGTTTCTTGGTTCAGCAAGAAGCAGAGATAAGTGGCATTGGGCTTAGTCGAGGCTGAATGCATGTTTGCTAGCCTAGCAGCTTGTGAGGCCATCTAGATGAGGAAGTTGTTTGTTGGGCTTTCTAGTCAAAGGTTGGAGACTAAAGTCATACAAAGTGACAATCAAAGCTGCATTAAGCTCTCTGACAATCTAGTGTTCCATGACTGCTCCAAGCACATCAAGATTCGATACCACCATATCAAAGATTGTGATCAGAGGGGGAAGATCAAAATTCAATACATTCCTATAGGAGAGTAGACAACAAACATATTGACCAAAGCTTTTCCTAGAGGGAGCTTTGTCCATTTTAAGGAGAAACTGGATATACTTCAAAACACCTTCCTCTCTAAGTGGAAGTGTTAAATGGAGTTAGAGGAGGAAGAGTTCATCTAAATTTAGCAGGTGCACTAAATTTGGCAGAGGGACCCACAAGTGGGACCAAGGCACAGATTTACCTTTTTTTATTATTCCTTGACTTAGGAAAAATAAATTTTTTTGTTCCTGTAGTCAAGAATTGGAGCAATCTTAGTCGTCTAGGGAGACTTAATCTCAGCCCTTCATGGGACTGGTGGGCCCAGGTCGATTTCTAAGAGGGAAAAATGGCGCACACTTGATCATTATGCACTAGAGAACTTGGTGTTCTACTCATCAAAAGCGAGGGGTGTTTTGTTCAGCACCTGGGGCTTCAGATCAGCGCAGATAGAGGGAAAAAGAGAGGTTAATTCAGCTTCAGATCATTTCCAACCAACACAGCTTCAGCCAGAGGCCACATTCAGTGCATAGAAGGGTCGTACAGGTCTGTACGAGTTCGTATAGGTCTATACGAAAGGGAGGTCGAATTGGTGAGAAGTGCGCAGATCACTTGCTCAAAGGATTAGTTGAGTAAAGGGAAGTTTTCCCTTATATTTGTAATCATTTTTCTGAAGATTTGTTGAGCATAATAAGAAGAAGACCAAGTTTGCATGTTTGCCCCAGTTGGAGTTTCCTGGGTAAACTTGTTGTGTATGGTTTTAACTTTTATGGTGTGTTTGTCTTCATTATTTCCGTTGCATGCTAGTTAGTAAACTCAGTATATTTGTAAGTTAAAGTTAAAGTTTAGTTTTCAACTCTTTGCTTAATATAATTCACATATTAGATTGTTGAGTTTTAAAAAAACTAACAAGGCAACGACAAAAGAAGAAGATCCTTCATAAGTCAAATGGTCAAGAGATGCCAGATGCAAACACCCCAAAGGAAACGTGTCAATTATGGGGCTCTACTCCCATGTAGAGGAGAAAGAACTCACTAGGCATTGTCACTTGGATAGCTAGCTACAAGGAGAGGCAATCATTGGTGTAAACTCAAGTTTTCCAACCTGATATTTGAAAATGTTGTCAAATCTCAAGTTTTTGGACTTGAAATTTACATCTAAGTAGCATTACATGACCACTAGTCAGTCATTCACCTCTTTGTTTATGCTCATGGAAGTTGGGAGACGTAGACTACATTCTATGTTTTCTTGAAAATATAAAGATTGTTTTTATTTATCAAATCAAAACATTTTCAAGGATAGCATATCAAACACACTACACAAGTTAACACCGATGATTGAAATCTCTTACAAGCTACAGCTTATGAAAATCAATGGCATGATTGTATGAAACTTAAAAATCGAATTAGTTTTCTCCAATATTAACATTTTCTCACAAAGCATAACAACCAAAAGAACTCTGTAGGTCATGTCCTACCTAGACTGATTAGTGACAAGGTTTTGTACGAAGTTATTTCCAAGCTTGGGTGGTGAGGAATTTCTTATACTTCAAAAACTTTGCAATGAAAATATGATCTACAAATACATGAAAAGTAATATATATATATATATATATATATATATATATATATATGGGAAAGAAAATGTGTGAAAATATGCCCCAAACTTTTAATCAATGTCACACAATTCTTGGGGTATCAAGTGTGGGAAGGATTCTCTACAACCCATGAGAAAATATTGAATTGACTTATTCTTGGAGACTAGGAATAGCCACAACTATCAAGACCATTACAACAATATACTTCTTAAGACATGCTCTAGAAATTGTAATGGTCTTCCAAAAAAATTGTACTCCTTTCTTTGTATTCTGCTCAAACTACTTGAACCAAGTAAGACCTGCTCTAGAGCCTGATAATCAATGTTAAAAAAATTAGACTCGAGAATAAATCGGCAAGGATCTAAAAGTAGGGGAAAATTCACAAAAAACAGCAAAAAGTGTAAAACTCGAGAGAAAATCACAAAAATCAGCAAAATCAAAAAAGACTAATTGAAAAAATCGTCTAGTTGAAAAACTCGCCTAGTTGAAAAAATCGTGATTTGGGGATTTTATGGGGATTTTGGTAACATTGTTAATAATGGCTACCATGTATTTTTTAATGCATCTCCTCAATGCAATTTTGCTAATACAAAATCTACCAATTATTGTTGAAAAGAATGTCACACAACTCAAACTTGCCAATGACTCAGAAAGTCAACAATAAAGAATTAATAGTAGAACTTGGCAACAACCTTGATATTAACTTAACATGTTACAAAAATTGTTCAAATATTCAAAAGATAAACCAACAATTTTCCACTTCATGACAAATCCATCAAATCATATTACAAGATATAAATAATCCCATGTAAATGCTAAATAGGCAGAATAATATGTAAATAGAAAATAGTAAATAAACACCATGGATAATGGAATATGTCATAAATAGTGAAACATAAGAAAAAAGAAACTCCTAAATTCATGAACAAGGAACTAGGCACCTTATCCCTACCTACCAAGGTTGTGTTCAAATCTCTACCTAGCCAAAATCCTAGCCAAATGTCTTGGATCAACCTCATCTAACTCAATGGCATCATCAATCCAAGGATATGTATTGTTCATCATTCCAAGTGCATTCTTTGCATTGTTTTGAGGCTATTTTCCATCAATCTAGGGTTTCTTTGATTACTCTATAAAATTTGATTGTTGGTTTTAATTTATTTTGCTTATCATTGATATTTACAGTTTTCTTTTTTTCTTTTTCTTTTTTTGCATGAAAGCTTGAGGCTTTGCCAACACAAGGCTCAAGACCATTACAACAATATACGTGTTAAGAGCTCAAGATGTCATTTACAACATGTTACTCACAAGTATTGAACCTCGCTGGAGAGGATACCACTTCTCACAATTAACTGCAGTAGACCCAATTGCCTTTCGATCTCCTTTTATTTTTGTCCATTTCTTTTCATTTGGCATAATTGATCATTTCCTAGACCCTAGAATGTTGAATTAGCAGTGTTTCATCCCATGGCATTAAATTTGCATCTTCTACGACCTCATCCACAATGTTTAACAGCGTTTGCTAAAAATTGTGATTAGGTCAGAAATTCCTCTATCGACCACACATCTATATTGCTTACATTTCCTACCTTACTTAGGCATCTATCCAATGTTTGATGTGGACTTCACTCAAGTTGTAGGAGTAACTAATGCTAAGATAAGATAAGGTATCAATGTCAACCTCACAAGTTTGAAAGCAATCAAGGTGAACCAACAAAACATCAAAGTTAAATTCAAAGATTGAATCAATTCTTTGAGCATGGAGAATTATGTCTACTCCTTATTGTAGTCTATCTACTTTATAATTTGTATTTACAATAAAAGTAAGAGTTCACAATTTGGTTTTCTTCATCTTCATGGTGCGCATTAGGGAGTTGATATATGCACATGTTCCTTTGAAATAATAATGTTGGGAGTAGAACAGACATGTAATGTAAGGATATGCAAGAAAAGCTATTGAAGGCACTAGCTAATACTCCATAAAATGTTCGACTTGAATCAAAATCCTCCTCTCTTCTCTCCAAAAATGATGCAATGGTATTGGATGACCAAATGGTACGATGAAAAGGTAGATTTAGACTTCTACTTTCAAGAACATAATAACATTTGTCAATGTAATGAAGATGTACTCTAAAAGAGAATGTGAATGTTATAGCAATGAGTTCTATAGCAAGAATGGGACATCAAGTCCTCAAAAGAAGGTTTATATGTTAATTTCAATTTAGGTTCCAAGAATTCACTATCAGCTAGTTTGTAATGTCACCTTATTTGAGCACTTGAGAAGCCTCGAGGTGCAAACATCATAGAATGGCCTTTTAACCTCAATAAGCTACCAACTGAAACTTGGTCCATATTCTTTCAAAACATTAAGCCATGACTTCAGTCTGTTTTTCATTCATATGAACAAATCCACTTGACTATTAGGTTGGAAGCTTCTTAAGTGTGCAACATAAAAATTTCAATTCTTGGGATGGTGCAGAAAAGAGTATTTCATGTTGATGTTTACATTTGCCCAAGTCTAAGCATATGGACATGTGGAAGTCATCTTATGCCTTCAACTTTAGCAAATTCACTTTAATTGAAGGAATTATTAAGGTAAATTGTTTTTTATAAAAACTTGAAAGTGAGTTTAATCTGTTAAAATGTAAAGATTTTTATATTAGTAAATTAGATGAATTTTAACCATTAATCTCAAGTGAGACGAGATCTAATTCCAATTGTCAGTCACGTCAGAGATTAAGGGTTATGGATTTGATCAACAACTCAAGCTTATAAAAGCAAGGCCGGGTAAAGGAGAAAGACCACACAAGAGATTTTGAGTGTTTGAATCACCAAAGACAGTGATTAAAGGAGATCTCGTCATAGTATTCAAAATAGGCCACCTTCATTAGCCCAAGTCATCAAAAGGTTGAAAAACCGAGTTATCTAAGTGGCCCCACCAGTTTTTTGGTCTAACCAACCATAAACCAGTCGGTTTATCGCCAGGCCAGTGGCAGACCCCACAAAATGCAGTTTTGTGAGTTTCGAAGCAGTTTTGAGGGGAACTTGGGGTTGTTTTCCTCTAAAAACAACCCCTCCAAGAAAAGCATGCCTCCACTCTCATTTGCGTCACGCATCTCAACCCTAGCTCCATGGATATCATATGTAGAACTAGAATTTTAGATTTCACTCAAAATTCAGCAAACTTGATGTTTTTCAGGATTTCATGGTTTGGGGTTTGCAATGTTTCCATTTGATTCTATCATGTGTGAACGTATGATATTGGCATTTGATCAAGAGCATGAAGCCCTTTAAGTACCTTGATGTTGGTGGCATTGACTGTTGCACTTTGTTGATGTTGGTGGTATTGATTGTTGAACTCCTCTACCATGGCCTTAACAAAAATGTACCCTTCACTTAAAGAAAAATAAATGGTTAGGCATGCTAAGCTTTTTCTACCACATTATAAGGTTGACAAGATGAACCCTTCACTCAAACCAAAATCACTAGTTAGGCATGTTAAACTTTTTCAATTTCTATCATATTATAAGGTTGAGCAATCCAAATATGATGACTCAAGTAGATGATGTTGATCAGTGATTTGTAGTTTTGATGTCTAGTTTTGTTGCTACTACTACCACGACTATTGAGGTTCCAGAGGAGTTTTAGGAGTACTCAAACTCTGAGGCAGATTATTTATGTAGCTCATGTTGATGATCCCATGTCTAGTAGTGGTGATGAGTTTGATCATGATGAGGAGTGACCATGTTGATCACTAATATGTAGACTTGTATTAGGTTAGTGGCCCCATAGCTTGTAGCATTGTTTTTGGATTCTAGAGACCATTTACAGCCTCATTGATTATGTATTTTGTTGTTGATATGTATTGCACTCGGTTCCATTTTGATATATTCACCTCTACATGGTATATAGATAAGCAAACTTTGCATATTTTGTCTCTATTGGTTTGGAATCATGGTTTTAAATCTTAAAAATAGCTTTTTTTATTAAAAAATAATTATTTTATGTATTTTTTTAAAGACCGATTCTTTGAGATCTGACCAGTCCCGATTTGACTGATTCCGGTTTGAAACTTGATTTGATAGGTGGACCAGCCTGGTCACCCGTTCCGGTTTTGAATACTACGGATCTCAGCAAGGGTGAAGGACTTTCATTTAGAAATCAAGTCCAAAGGAGGAGACTGCAAAGAGAGAAAATTTGAAGGACAGTTCTGGGCAGTCGTACAGCAAGAAAAGACTGAAAAGGAGCAGCCGGACAGAAGCCAAGTTGCATGGCTGTACAGGGGGCTAAGTTGCTGGGCCATACAGCAAGCAGATAGCAGCTGGACAACCCATCTTTCTGCACAGGCTGTGTCATATGCAAACCATGCCGTACAGTACAGCCACAGGCACCCGGACAGGGCTGCAGGCAGCAAGGTACAGATTGTGGGCGGCAACAGGAAGTCACAGGGGTGATTTGAAATATTCCACCATAGTTCAATGAACTAATTTCAAATATTCCACTTGAGATCCAAGAAATCTGATTGTAAACAACAAGACCACGCAAGTCCTTAAATTATCACAGCAATGTAAAATTCAGAAAGTTGTCTTATGTACACAGGAAAGGTAGGATATTGGTACACTTAGGACTTTGAAGAGAGAGTATCAAGTAGGAGAGGAATTAAAAATAGAAATTAACTTCACAATAAAATAGAAGTGCAAAGGGCATTGGAAAGGACATGTCACATTGGTATCAAAGCAAATGCTGTCTCCAGCAAACTTAAATGTTTAAACAAATTTTGAAAGAAAATAACTGTGCAGTTCCTAAGCTATTGCAAAGTAGATGAAACAATGTATTTGTAATTTAGTTAGGAACATACATAAAACACCCATATGAAAATGTTTTCATCTGCCAATCCTCTAATGCAACAAATAAAGTTCAGGAAGAATGCAGTATCTGTAGACATGGCTCCTTATTCAAGAGAATTTAACAGACAAATATAAATTTAAATTGGACTTCTGAAAGAACTATGTAAATGCCAGAAATAGAGAGGGGTGTATCCTCCACGAGAATAGATAATCAAGCCTAGTCGGAAATGTGAAATAATTAGAAAACTATTATTCTAACCCACCCCATACAGGTCATATTCACAACACAAATAAAAAGTTTGTTGAAACATTGTTGCAGAACATGATTCAAAAATGCAGATTCAGCTTGCCCTTAAATAAGAAGGAAAGGAAGATATATTGCCCTTTTTTGAATTTTAAGGCTCAAATATTGCTACCAAAGAATAGTATCAGAAAAAAAAGGCTTCCTAGTCATCAAGGGATAACCATAATCAATGGAAAGACTTACACTAACAGAGATTGTAGATGCGAAAGATACCACACACTTGCCAGTTACTTGCCCAAAATCCAAATTAGCTTTCCGAGGGTTCTTGACAGGAGAAAATGCTACATATTAAAGCATAGGAAAAACAATGTCAGCAAGAGAATCGTTTCAGTATATCAATTTTCAATGCTATCATAATCCTGCTATGCCAAAGATTTTTACTTCTTTGCGTAGTCTTACAGAATGACATTAACTCGAGCAGCACAATGCTTCTATATTCATTTATTTTGGAATAAAAAAAATTCATATCAACTGCATAGATAAATATACAGATAAAATTCAGATTTTTCTGGTTATCAATTCCTATATTTACAATTTCCAGATTAAGACATTTTATTGGAGAGTTCCATAACCAGACAAAATACAGATACAAACAAATCTCCCCTGATTATTCACTGCATAAATACTAAATGTCAGTCTGAGTGTAAATTTAATGCCAAAGAGCTTTGATCCTTTGGAACAGTTTTGGGCATACACAGGAATCATGTTAGTCCTATTAAAAGGTATGAAACAGCATGAGTAGTGAAGTGCAGACTGCACAAACGAGCATATAAAAGGAATTGGTATAGAGTTTACCAGTGAAAGATATAACCATGCTTACAGTATTCCTTAAACAACACATAAGTGACGCTATGTCTTAACAATAAAAACTTTGTCGTTAGTCAAAAATTCCCATCAGTACTGGGCGTACGAAACAGGGATGCATCAAACTTCGTGTTTGGGTGTAACTGTGCACAGAATCTACATCGGATGCATTGAGTATGAACACTAACCCAGACCCATCTAAACACTCACTCAAATGGCCAACATATCAGGTATTGGAACTCGGGATATGAAACATCAACCTTGCAACCTCCAGGTGCATATCAGGCCTGAGTTTAGAAAGAGAAGTCTATGCTAGTATCTGTTCTAAATGTGAATCGGTTTTCAGGTTTTAGGTATTTCAGAACCACGGTATTAGAATTAAAACAGAATAAAATGGAGAAATAGCCAAAGAAATACAGGAAAAGCAAGTTTCCTGATGCCGACAACTCCATTGTTCTGAAACTAGATGGACCAACATACATATTCTCCCATAAAAAGCCAAAATCAGACCACAACCCAGAGACAAATCCATTTACTGCAACCCAAAAGTTTTTTTTCCACCTGTAGTTGAATCCATGGAAGCTGATACAAACGAGGCCAAGTCAGACTTCTCTAGTCAGTGCCATCAAAGATGCACCTTCACCGGTTCTCTCCACTAACAGGTGCCATCTCGACAGCATAAGCATAGATAACCCCCTCAAATCTGAAACAGCATTCAATTTATACAATAGCAGTGTGGCTTCAAGAAAAAATACACACAAAAACCTTGTTCCAGTATGCAGAACCCCAAAGCCTAGAAATCCCCTTTGGCCCAAAACAGAAGTCAATGCCACAGAAAGGCCAAAAAGCAGAAAAGCAAATACAGAACAAGCTAAAGCATAAAACTACGCAAAAGAGGAGTAGTCAGAGACATACCCACTTCAAAACACCGCCAAAAAAGCACAAACACACACAGAATAAATATATTGAAATAACAAGCAAATCAGAGACTGATGCAGAGTCACTAAATCAAGACAGATTTTTCTCTTTTAAAATTACATGGCTTTCAGAAAATCTTCCAGGGACCCATTGTTCAAGGAGAGGAATATCAAGTTTGATATATGAGAAATAGAAAAAGAGAAGCAGCAAAACCAGGAAATTTTTTTTAGTGTTACCGTTGGGAGATCAGAAGGAACACATATCTCAAAATTTGAAAAATTAATACCTACGCATAAAAGCAGCCGAGGCACCCACTTCTCATCTCGCTACTGTCAGAACTCGAAGCCCAACTCTGGTTCTGATATATTTATATGCATTTTAATTGGATTTTTTGGCCCGTTTCTCGCTCTGATGTATTTATATATATTTATTTGGATTTCTTTTTTCCTCTTCCCGGCATCCAGCGGCTTGACTTTGTAAGAAATTCTAATATTCTATGTGCTATTCCTAATTAAAGAATGTGCGTTTTTCGATGGTTGCAACTGACCTCCGAAATTTCTAATAAAATTTTTGAATTATGCGAAGCGAATCACCCGGTCCATGTCATCAATGATAGCATCTAAAAAAGCGGGCAAATCTGAAAAGACGCCAACGAGCTCACAAAGTAGATCATGGAAAAGATGGAACCAGCATTTAATTTTAATTTTAACTTTCCCGCAGCATATAAACGTGGCCGTGATTTTTTTCACGGGTAGAAATAAACTGTCGTATAATCTTTTTGAAAATTATGGAAATTCCGTGAATATTTTGATAAAGTTTGGCAAGGATTTTTGTAAATTCAAGTTATAGTTGTCAATTTTCAGCATTTTGGGTGTCTCACAAAATTTTGATTATCGTGAATTTATTTTTACCATCAAAAACATGATTTAAAAAATTTGTTGAAATTTTGTTGTCTAGATTCCGACCATTTTTAACCATCGCTGCAAATCTTCTGCCTCCGAAAAATAATATTTGATCATCAATACAATATTACTAATATTGAATTTAAATAATATTGATGTGATATAGATTGAAATATATTGTAATTTTAATTGTTTAATATCATATAAATGTGTTAGGATTTTTTCACATCCAAAAATAATTATGATGATGATTAAGGTTAAGATCAATATGGTTTATGAGGGCTTAAGAAAGTAAGAGATTAGTTTAGATTTTTTAATATTTTATTTCTATAATTTAAAAGGAGGGAGAGAAGCATTCCTACCTTAAGATCAATATGGTTTATCATGGCTTAAGAAAGTAAGAGATTAGTTGAGATTCTTTAATATTGTATTTCTATAATTTAAAAGGAGGGAGAGAAGCATTCCTAGATCACCATGGTATTGTTCACTTAACTAGTCAACGAGGTTGGCATAGTAGTGAAAAGTTTGAAAATTAGAATGAATGTAAGTGAGAATGCTCTGAGAATTAGTTCTTATATTGGCAATGTTCATTTTCTTCTAACATTGGGTGTTTTGGAAATTGACCAACGCTACTTTATAGCTTATGATAATTAGTTCTTATCATGGAAATGTTCATTTTCTTTTTAGCACTCATCAAGATAGAAAGATAATTCTAGTTATGGATAATTCTAGTTATCAAGATCGGAGTCCTTATAATACCTAAACTTCCTTTCTCCCTATCCTCCCACAGTGTTAAGTAAAATAAACAATAAATAAACAATATGTATTATATAATAATGTATTAAATATTATATAGATTGAGATATGCATGCCCTAACTAATAAACAAAATGATCCAAAAAAAAATTAAGATGTTGAATCTATTTAAGCATTCAAAAGTTCATTTTAAACAATAAAAAATCACAATATTACTAAAAATGTTATCGTCATATTCTTGCCAAAAAAATCATTTTATTTATTAATTAAATTATACCATTAAAATATACACTATTAAATTATATTTTTCAATTAAAATAATATTAAACGTGGTCGTGATCTTTTTCACGGATAGAAATAAATGGTCCTCTAACCACCTTGAAAATTATAGAAATTCTAGTGATATTTTGATAAATTTCGATAGGGACTTTTGTAAATTCAAATTATAGTTGTCAAATTTCAATTTTTTGGGTGTCTCAAAGGTTTTTGATTGTGTTGAATCTATTTCTACTATCAAAAATATGATTTAAACATTGCTTTGCAAAAAAATTTGAAAATTTGTTGCCCGGATTCCGACCACTTCTAACAATCTTGAGCCTCCGAAAAATAATATTTGATCATCAATACAGTATTACTAAAGACAAACAATATGTATCACAAGGCATTAAATGTGATATACAATGTTGAATTTAAATAATATTGATGTGATATAGATCGAAATATATTGTAATTTTAATTGTTTAATATCATATAAATGTGTTAGGATTTTTTCACAGTAAATAATTATTATGATGATGATTAACGTTAAGATCAATATGGTTTATGAGGGCTTAAGAAAGTAAGAGATTAGTTGAGATTCTTTAATATTTTATTTCTATAATTTAAAAGGAGGGAGAGAAGCATTCCTACATTAAATCAATATGGTTTATCATAGCTTAAGAAAGTAAGAGATAGATTCTTTAATATTGTATTTCTATAATTAAAAGGAGGGAGAGAAGCATTCCTAGATCACCATAGTTTTGTTCACTTGACTAGTCAAGGAGGTTGGCATAGGAGTGAAAAAATTGAAAATTAGAATGAATGTGAGTGAGAGTGCTATGAGAATTAGTTCTTATATTGGCAATGTTCATTTTCTTCTTAACACTAGGTGTTTTGGAAATTGACCAACACTATTGACCAACACTACTTTATAGCTTATGATAATTAGTTCTTATCATGGAAATGTTCATTTTCTTTTTAGCACTCGTCAAAATAGAAAGATAATTCTAGTTATCAAGATTGGAGTCCTTTTAATACCTTAGTTTCCTTTCTCCCTATCCTCCCACAGTGTTACTAAAAATAAACAATATGTATTATATAGTAATGTATTGAATACTATATAGATTGAGATATGTATGACGTAACTAATAAACAAAATGGCCCAAAAAAAAATTAAAATGTTGAACTTATTTACACATTCAAAAGTACATTTTAAACAATAAAAAATCACAATATTAATAAAAATGTTATTATTATATTCTTGGCAAAAAACCATTTTATCTATTAATTAAATCATGCCATTAAAATATACGCTATTAAATTATATTTTTCAATTAAAATAATGTTAAACATTATATTGCTAATATATATGGTTTATTAATAGCATTTAATATAGTTAAATTATGCCATTAAAATATACGCTATTAAATTATATTTTTCAATTAAAATAATGTTAAACATTATATTGCTAATATATATGGTTTATTAATAGCATTTAATATAGTACATTATGTATATTAGGTAACATTTATATATTTTTCCTTTTTGTTGATTAATAATTTTTTATAAATTATATATTTTCATAATTTAAATTATTAAAAAGGTTTTTAAATTTAATTTTTTCAAATGGATGAGATTACATATTTTATATATTAATATTATTACAAATAATTGTATTATAATATTTGAAGGTGTAATATTGGCTTTTAAAGTAAAAACAGTTATTTTATTAATTCAAAATTGCATGATTTTTGGGGCAAACAACTAACTTTTATTAATGATAATTTAAAAAACTTTTTAATCACTTTTTCTACAAGATGCTTTACATTTTGATATTGTGAAAAATGTTTGATGTCTTTTTATTAGAGATAATTTATCCATGATTCATAGGGAAGTCAATTACTTCTAATTGCTTTCAATGAAGTTTGAGTAGAAAGACACGTAATAATGCATGAACTTAATTACTTTTATTTTCAATAAAGTTTTAGTAAAAGGAGATATCATAACCAACTCATTAATTTAATGATTTCACTAAAGTTTTAGTAAGAGGAGATATCATAACTAACTCATTAATTTGTATGATGTGGCTGACGGGAAACAAATGTCGATCACCGGGGCGCTTAGAGCAGCGAAAGCCCCTGAGATGGTTATCAAATGATCTGTATATCCTGGAATTGCAGGGGTTTAGCTAGTAAACCCAAAAAACTAGCTCTAAAGGATCTCATTACTCGCCATCACTCGGATGTTGTTTTTCTACAGGAAACTTTGGGCAAGGGATCCGAAATCGAATGTTCGTTGAGATCCTTTCTGCCGGGTTGGTCTTTTTCTGCTTTAGATGCTACTGGACACTCTGGAGGCGTCGCCATAGGGTTTAAGGACGGAAGATTTAAGGTTCAAAACAGCTGGGGTTTATCTCATGTTTTGGGTATGGAGGTTCTTTCGGCGGATTTTGAACAGCCTCTGTTGTTCATAAATGTTTACGGTCCTTGCCAAGGCAGAGTCCAGTTTTGGAACAATTTCTTGTCAAAAGAATTTTTACTGAATAAGAACTTGATTATTGGGGGCGATTTAAACTTCTCACTGGGGTTAGCGGAAGCTTGGGGACCTTCAGCGAGGGAAGATTCTTTAACTGATTTCTTTTCAAAGGCTCTTCAGAATGCAAAGCTGGTTGATGTCAACATTATTAAGGCAAAGCCGACCTGGCGGAACAGAAGAACGGGAGAACGTAGAGTTGCAAAGAGGCTGGATCGCTACCTCATAAATGAAAAAATGGCGGCATATATTCCTTTGCTCAGACAATGGGTGGGGGATGGGGGAAACTCGGATCATTTCCCAATCTTTCTTGAATTCTCAAAGCCTCCCGCAAAGCCGACTTCGCCCTTCAAATTTAACGCATCTTGGCTTCAGGAGGAGTCATATCAACAGCTTTTCAAAAACACCTGGAGTCATTTGGATTCAAACTCTCAGGTTAGCAAAGGAGGTCATTTTATGGAGAACCTGAAAAGGCTTAAGAGAGCAACCATCGCTTGGGCTGCTGAGAGAAGAAGGAAACAATCTGAGGATTTGGTAAAAATCGAGGAGGCTCTCAGCATTCTTGAAGATCCTGACTTGGACGCCTATGTATCTCAGGATTCGAAAGAGAAAGTTCTGTCGTTAGAGAGGAGCAAAGCAAAGATTCTGCTGGATAAAGAAGAGGAGTGGAGATTGAAGAGTAGGGCCATCTGGCTGAAAGCTGGGGACGAAAACACCAAATTTTTTCACAACTATGCTAAAGGCCGGAAAAGTGAAAACACCATCTGGAAGATGAGAGACCCCGAAGGGAGGGATGTGTCATCTTTTGAAGCGATCTCCTCATTGGGGAAGAATCATTTTCAAGCCCTCTTTACGGCTCCAGGGGGGATTTCTTTGGCCGAAATTATCAGAACGGCTCAAGCGTTCCCTAGATTTGTGGAAGAAGAGGATGCTGATTTACTCTTTAGGGCAGTGGAAAAGGAGGAAGTGGAGCGCATTATTAAGGCAATGCCAAGAGATAAAAGTCCGGGCCCGGATGGCTGGACTATTGAACTCTTCTCCCATTTCTTTGATCTTATCGGTGATGAACTCACTGAAGTAGTGGAGGAGTCCAGAAAGAAGGGTGAAGTATACAGCCCGTTCAACACTACTTTCATAGCACTTATCCCAAAAACTGAGAATCCGGTTTCCTTTGATGATTTCAGGCCAATCTCATTATGTAATACAATCTATAAGATTATTGCGAAGGTTATTGCAGTGCGACTGAAACCCATTCTTTCTGAGTGTATTTCAAATGAGCAGTTTGGGTTCCTGGACGGTCGACAAATCCACGAAGCAATTGGTGTAGCACAGGAAACCATCCACAGCATCAGGCAAGCAAAGAAGAAAGGGGTTGTCTTAAAGATCGATCTTTCCAAGGCCTACGATAGGATCGACTGGTCTTATCTAAGATTATTGTTGACTCATCTGGGTTTTAAAGTGGAGTTTATAAACTGGATTATGGGGTGCATTACAAATATAAATTTTGCTGTGCTGATTAATGGGGCGGCCTCTCAATTTTTCAAAAGCCAGCGAGGCTTGAGACAAGGCTGTCCACTTTCTCCCCTTCTTTTCCTCCTGGCAGCAGAGGGGCTTAGCAGATTGATTTTAAAAGCAAAACAGTCAGGCATGCTCACAGGTTTGGAGGTTGCGGTAAACTTGTTCATCTCACACCTTCTTTTCATTGACGATATTTTGTTATTTTTAAATGGAAATTTATCTGAAGTCAAAGTTCTTAAAGATATCATTGACCTGTTTCTGAAAGCTACAGGTCTTCAAATAAACCCCAGGAAATCTCATTTCATCTTGGAGGGCTTCACCAGGCATGAGGCTTTGGCAATCACATCCATATTGCCTTTTGAAACCACACAGATGGATATGCCTTTTAAATACCTGGGGTTCTGGTTAAAACCGTCCTCTTACCGTAAACAAGATTGGCACTGGCTTGTAGCAAAAATAGAACAGAGGATATCGCACTGGAGTTTCAAGTGGCTCTCTAGAGTCGGCAGACTGACTTTGGTCAATTCAGTTCTTCAAGCCATTCCTGTTTTCTGGGCAGCATTGACTTGGATTCCCAGAGGGATTATTCATAAAATTAAGCAGATCTGTAGCAGATTTTTGTGGTCAGGTTCAAAGGAAAGTTCAGTGCTCCCATGGGTTGCTTGGGATAAAATTGCCAGACCGCAGGAGTGGGGAGGCTGGGGTGTAAAACAGCTGGCGGATTTTTGCCAATCCTTGGTGGCAAAGTCTGGCTGGCGAATTGTAGAGGCAGAAAATCTCTGGACCAGGGTTGTCAAAAGGAAGTATATTGATCCAACTCCCATCGAAGATTGGATCAGAAGCCCAAACAAAAAAGGGAGGAACTGTTCGGTCATATGGAAGGCAACTTTGGATGCCTTTAAAATCATTGAACGAGGATTAGCTTGGAAAGTGGGTAATGGTGAATGCGTGCAGATTGGAAAAGACCCTTGGGTGGGCTGCAATGAGCATTTTGCTTTATCTCCTGAGCTGCTTGAACACCTTGACTCAAAAGGAATTACGATGCTCCATCAGATTGAAAATCCGGGCTTGTCTTCCATCTGGGCGCAGGGCTGGAAGTCAGCTGAGCATTTGGATTTGGAGGTTCGCTGGAGAGATGAATGGAATGTCTTTCTTCAAGAATTAAATCGATCCAACGTTAGATTAAGGGACGTCCCAGACTCTCTCGTTTGGGCTCATGCAAAAACAGGTCGATACTCCCCAAAGGCGGGCTATGACTTTTTGATGAGCAGAAAGGGGTGGGAGGATCCGGTCTGGTGGGCAAAGCCACTGTTCAAATTAAAATGCCCCAAAAAAGCCAGAATATTTTTCTGGTGCGCTCTAAAGAACAAAATCCCCACCTGGGATATCCTTCAAGCGCGTTTTCAACTGGGGCCGAGCAGATGTTCGTTGTGCAATGATGCCTCTGAATCGATCTCACACCTCCTCGTGAATTGTCATTTCACCAAGTCAGTTTGGGAGGAATGTTTCAAGCTGTTGAAATGTACAGGGAAATGGGAAGGAGAAAATTTATCAAATGCATGGGAATACTGGTGGGCTCACTATCCTGAGAAAAATATGAGAAATCTCCCACCGATTATTAGCTGGGGTATTTGGATATCCCGAAATGACTGTATTTTTAAAGGGAAGACCACCCCTGTAAATGTCATTGCTGTTCAAGCATCAGCTATTTTCACTTGTCTTCCCGAACCTGAGAGCTCTTCCTCTTCAACTCAGCGGGCGGATCCAGTTATCAGAGAGGGCATCCCCTATGCCTTTTTTGACGGAGCAGCGCAAAACAATGTCACTGGAGCTGGAATTATTATTCACCTAAATCCCCTGCATTCCTTAAAAGCATCTGTAGGCATTGGATCGGGCTCAAACAATTTTGCTGAATTATCAGCTTTAAAATTGCTTCTCTGCTGGCTCATACATAGAAACACTCTCAATGTTCAGATATTTGGAGATTCGGCAAATGTGGTCAATTGGGTTAATGGAAAATTTATATGCAGAAACTATATGCTGCTGCCTCTGCTGGAAGAAGTCCAGAGTTTGAAGGTCCATTTTAATATCTTCTCCATTACACATATCTACCGGGATAAAAATGAAGAAGCCGATCGCCTTTCGAAAGCAGGATTACAGCAGGTATTGGGATCGTGGCAGATAACGGAACAAGCTCAGGATCTGATCCATGAGTCGGATGCTCCACCATTTGCTTAATTTCGTTTATCTCTCTTCCTTCTCTCCGTTCTGAAGGAACTGTTCTGCTCCTGAAGCCGGTGCGTTAGTATTTCCTATACCTGTTATCTCCGATCAAAATCAATCTTGGCTGTGGGCGGTTTTCCCTGTTTTAGTGGAAGCCTCTGGTGTGCAAATAACTCATATCAGTGCGTTAGTTTTGATGCTAGCCGGTATTCCGAAGAGCCCAATCAGTTTTAAGTCAAAATGACTTGTAAAATGGGATGTCCCTGAAGCGGCTTTCATTTTTGGGTTTTATGAAACTCAGTGAATGTATTCCACATTCTACTTTGTAGCTTTTTTATTCCAATTATAATAAAGCGTGGAAATTTTTCTTTGCAAAAAAAAAAAAAAAACAAAAAACAAAACAAAACAAAAAACAAAACAAAAAAAAACAAAACAAAACAAACAAACAAACAAAGAAAAAAACAAAACAAACACTAACTCATTAATTTAATGAAGAATGGTTAAATGGAAGATGTAATCTTCAAATAAATCTTTTAACTCATAATCATAATTGAGTTATGTTTGGCACATTAAAGGAAATGCCCTGAAACAATGTAACTTAGTTGCTTTAATACAAAACTCTTCGTTATGAGTTTCTACTTGGTATCATTCATCAAAGTGATATTCTTGCTCTTTAGAGTTCATGGTTCTAGACATACTTGGTTTGTATCATTTTTTTAATGAAGGTGTTATTGTAATCTTGCTTTTAGAGATTATTAATAAGATGAGATTATTAATAAGATAATAAGTATTAATTCACAGTAATATTTTAGGAATTAATTATTTCATGTTTTTTTTATCAAGAATATTATAATGAGCATATTTTTTTTAAGCTAATTACATGGATTTGAACTAGTGATATTTTGTTACAAGAAGTTTTTTAACAATATATTCATTCATCATTAATTCAAAGTCATGCGGGTATTTTAGTGAGAAATTTATGTTATTATTTAGAGCATGTATTTTTCATTAGTGACCCATTGGGTTATGAATATATTAGCTACTTTGGTATTGAAATTTGATGGAGATTTGGAAAATAGTGTTGAAAATGCAGCAAGAAAGTTTCAATTTTGATTTTGCCTTAATCAAATTGAGGAAATTTGAAATTCCACATACACAGACAACTTGGAGGAGTTAACTGAGGTGACATGGCTCTTGTCACTCAGTTAAGAACACTCAATTCGAGTTAATGAGTTGAAGGTCAGTTTGCTTGTGTTGATTCCTAAAAAATACGAGTCTAACTAAGTTAATTCGAGTTAGGGACATGAAGTTTAGTTGTGTGCAGTGGGTTCCTAGATTTTAGTAGCCTATGTTGAGTTAATTTCAGTTCTAGCAATTTAATTCAATTAAATTGGGTTATGGTCAATTAAACTAGTTCTAACTGTTGGAGAAACAAGTGGAAGGTTAAGTTGTGGATGTAACTTCAACCACACTCAGTGATCATCCATATAATTAATCAATCAACCTAAATTAGCTCATGCCTGCAGAGAATTCGAGTCACCCAGTTGAGATGGAGATTCCAAGGTAGTGTACTATCAGTGGTAGACTATTCTTATGTGTACAAGTGGTGCATGCAGCAAGAGGAAGGACCTAAAGGAGTTGCGCAATTCAATAGAGGGAATTTCCTAAATAACAGGGGTTATTTCCTTAAGGAACATCGCAAGGAAATATGAGCTTGAAGGGCTTGAAAATTAGCTAAGTGTTTGCCAGAGTTAGTCAGTCAGGCAAAGGGATAAACTATGCACTTGCAGGCTGTGTTCAGGCTTGGGAAAGCATATGTATTCATCTCTATTCTCTAATTAATGCAATACAAATAGTAAGGGGTTTTGAGCAGTTGCTTTCCCCTAGATAAATCTTTGTGCATGTGTGATGTTTCCTTTTGTATGTCTACGACTTGTGTTCTAGATGGTGAATTAACTTTCGCAGATCAGTAGAGTAGCTTCAATTCTTGTGATTTAGTAAATTTCATGAGCAATATTGAATCTACACATTAATTTCTACATGGTATCAGAGTTGAATTCATTGTAGAGTAGATATTTAGAAGTTTTTATTGCAGGAGGATCGGATTTTGCAGGATCGATTCTTTAAAGCTATAAGGATGTTTATATGGACTAAGGCTCAAGTATGCCCTTGAGCGAAGCTCAAATTATGTTGCTTGGAAGGACCACATGGAGGCAGTGCTGGAAGATAATGGGTTGAAGGAATTCATTGATAATGATATTCTGAAACCAACAACATCTGATGCTCAAGATCTAGCAGAATGGAAGAAGTGCGTAACCAAGGTGAGGAGAATCATATTGGAGGGAGTATGAGACCATAATGTCTCAAATCTCCACGGGAAAGAGAATCTGTATGCAATGTGGAAATCATTGACAAATTTGTTCCAGTATAGTAGTGACCACAAGAAGTTGGCGCTCAAGGACAAACTTCAAAATATCAAGATGCAGAAGAATAAGACCATTCCAGAGTACTTGAGCAGGTTCACATAATGTCATGATGAACTTGGTCAAGTTGGTATTACTGTAACAAAAGGATGATTTGGCAAGCCTAGCCTTCCCAAGAGCTGGCATAGCTACCAAGATTCAATGAATGGGAGGGAGAAACTACCAAATTGGGAGCATCGATGGTCTGACTTGGTGTAGGAGGAAATAAGGTGGAATACCAAAGATGGGACCTCATCTAAAGAAGAGGAAGAGGACTTTGCATTATTCAACAAAGGATTGAAGACCAAAGGGGAGAAGTCCCAAGGTGAGGCTAATTCCAGCCAAGAGGGCAAGAAGAAAGACTTATCCATAATCAAGTGCTTTCATTGTCATGAATTCGGGCACTATGCCACGAAGTGTGCACACAAGAAGGCAAGCAAGAAGGAGCCTGCAGTAGTAACAACAAGTGAAGCTTTGGCTTCATAGTTCGAGCTTGAATTCACTCTCATCGCATGTGTGGCGAGCACAGTGATGGGGAGCATGTGATACTTGGACAGTGGTGTCTCGTTCCACATGACGAGGAATAGAGAATTTTTCAGTGACTTGGAGGAGAAAGATATCTAGACGAACATTGAGTCTGGAGATGATGAAAGGTACAACACAACTAAGATTGGTACAATCACCTTTCCGAGGGAGTCGAGCTCCCTTCTCAAACTCAAGGATGTGATGTTTGTTTCGGGTCTAAAGAAGAATCTTATCTCCATTGCAGTTTTGGAAAATCGTGGTTACGATGTGATCTTTGGCAAAGGAAAGGCATTCCTAAGACACATAGCCATGGGACAAGTGAAGCAAATCAGGGTTCAAGTCAAGAATCGGTATGCACCTGAGGTAGAAGATGCATGCAAAGCCTTAAGGAGCAAGGAAAGGGTTCGAGACATGGTGGTTGAGAGGGAGCACAATTTAACTCTCAAAATGGAGCCTCAAAAGAAGCCTTAATAATTTGTGGAGCAGCCACAAATGGAGAAGCAAAGAGGAGGTAGAGTGGAGATATCCACTCAAGCAAATACCTCCAACAAGGGGAAAGTTCGAGCCAAGTGGGCAGAGGGAGAACATGCAATTATACCTCCAGGAGCGAGGTGGAGCGATGTAGATCCTTGGTCCAAGAGATGCAGAAATTTGGGTAGGGTCCATTGAGGTGTTCTCCTCATGGATCATTACCTTGCTACAAGGGCCCATAGTATTCAATAGCATGAGGATCAGTGTCAGTCGGATACTGAGGAGTGCATAGGAGTGTTGACAGCAAAGCAGTAGGCTCAGTGCCAGAGTCAACAATAGCGCAGTTTTCCCAATAGACAGTTACAGACTTAATTGATTCAGTTTTTTTTTATACTTCTCAGTTGCTGATGTTACAGTAGCAAAAGAAACAGTGGGAGGTGTTGCATGCAGTACATTCCACAGGTGCAGGATAGGGGTGGTTGATAATCCCTTTCTTGTGGAGAGGGAGTGTTGAAAATGCAGCAAGAAAGTTTCAATTTTGATTTTGGCTTATTCAAATTGAGGAAATTTGAAATTCCACATCAATAGACAACTTGGAGGATTTAACTACGGTGACATGGCTCTCGTCACTAAGTTAAGAACACTCAATTCAAGTTAATGAGTTGAAGTATAGCTTGCATGTGTTGATTCCTAAAATATAGGATTCTAACTCAGTTAATTTCAGTTAGGGACATGAAGTTCAGTTGTGTGCAGTGGGTTCCTAAATTTTAGGAGCCTAGGTTGAGTTAATTTGAGTTGTAGCAATTTAACTTAGTTGAATTGAGTTATGGTCAGTTAAACTAGTTCCAACTATTGGAGGAACTAGTGGAAGGTCAAGTTGTGGAAGTGTAACTTCAACCACACTCAGTGATCATCCAGATAACTAATCAATCGGCCTAAATTAGCTCATACATGCAAAGAATCTGAGTTACCTAGTTGAGATGGAGATTCCAAGGCAATGTACTATCAGTTGTAGACTATTACCATGTGTACAAGTGGTGCATGTAGTCAAAGGAAGGACCTAAAGGAATTGTGTAATTCAGTAGAGGGAATTTCCTAAATGGTAGGGGCTAATTGCCTCAAGAAACATTGCAAGGAAATAGGAGCTTGGAGGGCTTGAAAATTGGCTAAGCGTTGGCTAGAGTCAGTCAGTCAGACAGAGGGATAGACTATACACTTGCAAGTTGTGCTCAGGCTTAAGGAAGCATATGTATTAATCTTTATTCTCTAATTAATACAATACACATAGTAAGGGGTTTTGAGCAGTTGTTTTCCCCTAGATAAATCTATGTGCATGTGTGATGTTTCCTTTTGCATGTCTATGATTTGTATTTTAGATGGTGAATTATCTTCCGCAGATCAATAGAGTAGCTTCAAAGCTTGTCATTTCGTAATGAACAGTTTTGTATCTACACATTAATTTATACAAGTGGAACTTTCCTATATGAAATTAATCGATCTTATTGAGTTGATCAAAATCCCTATTCAATTGTTGATTAAATGTTTCACCAGATCGATTTTTATGATCTCTTCTGCTTCGTCTAGATAGAAAGAGATAGATATCCTAAAGTAAGTCCATTCCTAGTCGAATTACGAACAACCTACTTTCTTTGTTTACACACAATTGATACATAGATCAAATACATGATTCCATCACGATGTATTAAACGTTCTCATATGGATGTACCATACATTTTACTTTGATTACCTCGATGAGAAATGGATTAGAATTAAGACGTGAAAAGAGAAAACAAAGGGAAGAAATAAGGTTCTCACTTTTGGATCACAAGGGTTAAATACATAATTTTTGCTAAAGAAGGAGAAAAACTTTGGAGTAATTTCATTTAGCTCTATGAGTTATGAAAACATCTACTCATTCTTACATGTAGACTCATTTATATTGGACCACAATGTAGTAATAATAATATACATAGAGATGGATGAGAGAAAATATAAATACTCCTTTTCAATTTTGTTGCATTACAAAAGGTTCAAGACAAGAATGAATAAAAAATATTGAATGGAATAGATATTGTGAATAGTATTTGGTCAATGAAGGGGAGAAAGTGCACTTCCCTCACCTGAAATTGTTCCATTGATGTTATTTAATACGTGATTCGAGGATCAAATAGGGACTTTGAAAACTTGGGATTGAGCTCGCATGCATTTACCTATATTGAATTGATTTGGTCTAGTTTCAATTATTTGTTTCAACAACCAATCCTTTGAACCCATTTTTTTTAAAGGATGATGGATGAAAAAATGCTCTTGATTCATCATATACCTTTTGATAATAGAGGGTACTCATAAGTGGTCGAAATAGTGAAATGGGAGGATCATTATGATTATAGCCCTTGGAAAGTCTTCTAAAGAAGAAATAAAATTATTTGATACTACGGATGACTAGCTATACAGAGACCATTTCGTTTATGTGGGTTGATCATTGAACACATTGTCACATCTATGCAACTTACATGCATGATAACACTATGTCAATATGTGTTGCTGTCATGTCATATACAAAAATGTATGTCGATGGAATCCATATGGAAATAATGCCAACTCTTTATATCATTGTACTACTCTATGCAATTAGTTTTATGACATATGAAATTTGTGAAGTGGCCCCACCTATTTGTTGAAAAATGCAACAAGAAATTCTCAATTTGATTTTACCTTGATTAAACTAAGAAAATTTGAATTTCCACATCAACAGATAAGTTGGATGATGTTAACTTGTGTGACATAGCTTTTGTCACCCAATTTACTCTATAAATTTGAGTTGGAGGAGTTGGAGGAGTTAGAGTTCAGTTCAACATTTGTGATTGCTAATTTGTAGCAATCAAGGTCAGTGATCTCAAGTTGTTTTCAATGAAACTAGTTTCAACTTTTGGAGGAACTAGTGGAAGGTCAGTTAAGCAATGGGACTTCAGTCAAACTTAGTGATCATCCAGTTAACTGATAAATCAGCCCAAAATATCTAGTGCATGCATAGAATTCGAGTTACCCAATTGAGGTGGAGATTCCAAGCCAATGTAACATCAATTGTAGACTAGCCTTGAGTGTACAGGTGTTGTAGGCAGTCAGATGATCAACCTAAGGAATTGTACAAATAAATTTGAGGAATTTCCTAAATAATAGGGGCCTAAATCCTCAAGGAACAACGTAAGGAAATAGGAGCTCAAGTCGAGGAAAAATTTGGCTAAGTCTAGGTCATATGCCTTCAGTGAGTAGAGAGATAAGTTATGCACTTGAAGGCTGTGTTCAGTTGAGCAAAGAAATCGTAATACATCTATATTCATTGGATTAATGCAAGCATGCATTAGGGTTTTTAGCAGATTACTTCCCCCAGATAAAAGTACTTGTTACACATGTGTTATTTCTTCTTTCATGTCTGAGTTTTTTGTTCTAAATTGTGAATTAATGTTCGTAGAGAAGTAGAGTAGGTTTGTGTCTTGTGATTTTGATCAAAACTTCATGCACACTTGCAGATCTACAACTTAATTTCTACATGGTATCAGAGTTGGGTTCACATTAGAGCAGGAAATTCTAAGTTATTTCTTAGAGGTTTGAATTTGAAGATCAATGTAGCAGGATTTCTTAAGAGTTGAGAAGATGGCCTTTAATGGACTAAGGCTAGAGTATGCCTTGAAAGGCACCTCAAATTTTGTTGCAAGGAAGGACCGCATGGAGGGAGTATTGGATGACAATTGATTTCTTGAATACATCAAGACAAATATTCCAGGACCACCAACAACTAATGTCTAGTACCTTGCACAGTGGAAGAAAGATGTATCTAAGGCAAGGAGAATAATATTAGAGGGAGTATGGGATCATATTGTCTCGAATCTCCATAGAAAAGAAAATTTGTTCGCAATGTGGAAACACTAACAGAATTGTTCGAGAATAGTAGTGACCAAAGGAAGTTGGCGCTCAAGGATAAACTTCAAAGTATCAAGATGTAGAAGAATGACACTATACCACAGTATCTGAGCAAGTTCACACAATGTCGTGATGAACTGAGTGGGGTCAGTGTTACTATCCCTGGAGATGACTTTGTAAGCCTAACCCTTCTAGGCCTTTCCAAGAGCTGGCATAACTATCGAGATTTGATGAATGGGAGGGAGAAATTATTGAATTAAGAGTGCTTATGGTACAATTTGGTACAGGAGGAAATAAGGTGGAATACCAGAGATGGGAATTAATCCAAACGCGAGGATGAAGAAAAATTTGCATTAGATGCAAAGGAAAAGAAGGGAAAAGGGAAGAAATCCCAATCCAAACCAAAATTCAGTCAAGGGGTCAAGAAGAAATAATTGTCCAAAACTAAATGCTTTCATTGTCATGAATTCAGGAATTATGCCACGAAGTGTCCACACAAGAAGACAAGAAATAAGACCTCAAGAGGAGAAGCAGCTGAAGCTTTGGCTTCACATTTCGACCTTGACTTTACCCTCATTACATGCATGGCCAACACAATGATGGGGAGTGTGTGGTAATTAGACTCAGATGCATCATTCCACATTATAGGATGTAGAGACTTTTTCAGTGAATTGGAAGAAAAATATTTGCATATGCACATTGAGATGGGGGGTGATGGAAGTTATAATGAAATCGGGATTGGTATAGTCACCTTTCATAGGGAGTTAGCTCCCCCATTAGGCTCAAGGATGTCATGTTCATTCCAGACCTAAATAAAATTCTCGTCTTTGTTGCATTTTTGGAATACCATGGTTATGATGTGATCTTTAGCAAAGGAAAGGAATTCATGAGACACATAGCCATGAGATAGGTGAAGTAGTGTAACACCCTCCTCCCACATCTACCCAAGTAACCAACCAACCAGAGTAAACATGTGACGAGAGGCTACTATGATTGGATTCAACCTCCTATGCGACCTTAAGGAAGTGGAATAGACGGAAACACCTCATACAAACCTTCCACATCAGCTGCAATGCTCCCAAGAACCATGCCAACCACTCAGGTAGCTAACCCCTGGGTCCCATTGAGGTTTTAGACCACTTGACCCCTAGACGCCCCCATGATATGGGCCTAACAACGTCCAAGAGGCTCTGGACGCTCTCATGACAAGGCATGCCAATGTCTAGGGACTATTTTTCTTAGTGTTGTGCCAGCATCCCCGATATTTGAGCCACTTTTTTTAGGCCCAGAGCCCATGTCACAACCCAGAATTGAAAGAGACCTTCAGAACGGAAAGATAACAAGGAAACAATGATGCAAATGCAAATACTTGAACAAGCCCTTAATAGACCCCTACTAGCCCTGACAGAAATTTTGTAAAACATATCATGAATATGTAATATACAGGTGTAAACAATATATTTAAGCATAGGGGTCTCATACTTATCTGAGAATCACTATGAAGCATTGTTCCCTTATATCATTTGTTGCATTATCATCTATTAGGCCATATATACATTGTTCATTCATTTACAAGTAAAAACATGATGAGATCCATACATAGCCATTGTCATAAAACATATACATAACCAACATAATAGAAACATAAATACCAAGGAAATCACATCCATATTATCCACATATAAACCAATATAATGCTCATTGAAATACAAGGAGGAATAACCTCATATTGATGATGCAAAATCCAAACTGGGATGGGACTACCACATTCCACCCAACCATAGAATGGTTTTTCCAATTCTCTCTTCAGCAATTCACCCCCGTGCCATATCCCAAGCATGAATGTGGGAATCAAACAAAAAGAACCAACCAGGGCATCCCGATGCTAAACCACTTCACCCTCATCAATAGAAACTAGGCTTTATCATAATCCATCTCGGATCAACAGGCCAATACAATGAACATGTAATAACAAGCTTTACCATGATCTCCACCAGATCACTAGGTCAAACAAGCATGGATGCCACTAGATTTATCCACCTACACCATGAGGAATTTTCTTATCTCCTAGTCTCTCAGCTTTATCGCAATCCACACTAGATCACTAGGCCATAAACCGAGACCCACTCTCCAGGATTTACCACATGTTCCAACTCGGGATTACTAGGCCCAACAAAGAGAAATCCAATTCTTGGTTTTGTCTTATATCCTGCCAATCACCGGTAATGATTCTTAGGCCCACTGAGGCAACACAAAATCCGACTTTTCCACAACCCACAGTCTGGTTCAGGGGTTAGTAGGCCATGCGTTCTATCATTCAGAGATCCACCTCACTTAGCTTCGAAAACATCCAACAATCTAGCTCAACCAAAACATGAGAACCACATCACACCATGGTTATCCAAAAATGGCAAGACTAGGTTGAAAACACTATCACACATGGAAGAGCCCATGCCATAAAAGCAAAAGAACCACATGAAATACCATGCATGCCAAATCTAGCAAGGAAAACACACATGAAAATCGATACTTGCAAAGAATATTGTTGTAGCTGCTTGATCCTGCATTTCCTTGCTTGCTCCTTCCTTCCTATTGCCTTCTTTTCCTTACTTGCTCCAATGCCAAAGTGCTCCAAGAAAACTCTAAGTGTCCAAGAGTGAGAGAGTGAGAGAGATAATAATGAGAGAGCTCCAAAATTGAATTGGTAAAAGGTATCAACTGATCTTCATAAGCCTTTTTATCAATTACGCCTCTATTTTCTTCATTTTCCTCCTCACATGCAACCTATGACCTTTCACCTTCCTTTTCTCTTAATTTCCATTATTTTCATAAATAAATGTGCTAAAAATGCCATTTTTCCTTTCTAAAGCCGTAGCCATTACCTTTGCCAATTTCCTTAGCCATAATAAATCGAATGAACACCCACACTAGGATGTTTTGCCCAACATTCAACTTGGAATAAGTGTACCATCAATTGTGGTTATTATTTTTTCCTTTTTAACTTTTATTACATGGAATTTTCACCAAGGTTGTACCAGAACCCTCCCCCTTGGGGAACAACGTCCTTAGTGTTCAACCACACTTATACCTCAGTAAAACCGCTAAAAAACAAACATACTACCAATGGAGCTTTATAACATAGCTCGATGCAGTATTTACAATGATCACCATGTTGAAAAGCAAACCAACATGAAAACTATAATGATATGACACCCATACCGCTT
The DNA here is from genome assembly GCA_000404065.3 of Pinus taeda. Taxonomy (NCBI): domain Eukaryota; kingdom Viridiplantae; phylum Streptophyta; class Pinopsida; order Pinales; family Pinaceae; genus Pinus; species Pinus taeda. The sequence goes on along the minus strand of APFE030531929.1, from coordinate 46,771 downwards.
ATTGGAGCTTTATAACATAACTCATGGCAGTATTTACATCCATATGCATATGTACATATACCAAAACATCACCAAACATGTACTAAAACATATAAAAAAGACTTATACCAAAGCACCATACCAAAATTGCTTTGACTGCCCTTTAGCTTCATCAGGCCCAAAGTGCTTCCACTGCACTTTAACTTGCTCAATTGCTCAGTTCTAGAGCATGAGCATATTTTTCTGCAATATACACTGTAACATACTTCTTAAGCATTGGCACATGGAAAACATCATGGACTTTCACTTTCGGAGGCAGTGCAAGTTGATAGGCTACTGGCCCAATCCTCTCAATAATACTAAAGGGTCCAAAAAACCATGGTGCCAACTTGGCACATGATCCAATCCACAAGGAGCTCTTCTTTGGTTTGATGCACTAGTACACTTATTCCCCAACTTGGAACTCCTTGAACAAATTGTTCCAATCTTCTTAACTCTTCTGCTTTCCTTTAGATTCTTCTTTATAACCTGCATTTCTTGTTCCGTGTTCACCAACATGTCTGGTCCAATCAACACCTTGTTAACTAGATCGCACCAACTGATGGGAGTATTGCAACTCTGCCCATACAATGCCTCAAACAGACTCATCTTCAAATATTCCTGATACCAATTAGTGTAAGCGAGATCTACCAGTGGAAGATACTCTTCCCACTTTCGTTGCTAATGCATCATGTACATCCTCAACATTTCCTCCAATATCCTATTGACCCTCTTAGTTTGTTCATTTGTCTATAGATGATAAGTTGTACTGAAGGCCAACTTTGTGCCCAAACTTGCAAACAACTCCTTCCAAAACTTGGAACTGAACTTTGCATGCCTGTCTGGCACAATCTTATTTGGAATACCATGCAATCTGACCACATCTTTGATGAATACTTGTGCTACATCGCTAGCTGAGAATGTATACTTCACGAGAATGAAGGGTGCAACTTTTTTTGACCTGTCCACAACAACCATGATGGAATCATGTTTTTCTCACTGTCCTCGGAAAACATGTGATTAGGTCCATGGAAATGACCTCCCATTTCCATTTTGGAATTGCAATCGACTGTAGAAGTCCACCTGATGCTTACATTCTGCCTTCACACACTGAAAATTGAAACACCTAACCACAAACTCTGCTACATCATTCTTCAGATTCAACCAATAATAAAATTTCTTCATTGTGGTCAATGTCTTCTGGTAGCCTGGGTGACCTGAGTATGTTTTCACATGAAACTCCCTCAAGATCACCTTATTGAGCTCACTGTTGTCTGACACATATATCTTGTTTCTAAATTTGATCAATCCATCTGTTGTAAGACAACAATCCACATGATGTGCACCTGCACCTGTACCTGTACTCTGTTGCAACCTGTGCACAATCTCCATATACCTGACATCCTGCTGACCTGCTTGCAAGATTCTATCATGTAAGTATGTCCTATAGGAGCTCATAGATGCTAAGTGATTGATCTGAAAAATGGGCTCTTAGGCTTCTTGTCTAACTTACAAGAACCTCTCTCACTTCCAAAGCTTGAATATTCCCAAGTCTTAATGATTAACCATTGCGAAATTAAGTAATGCTTGAGAACATGGGTGTATGCTGGTATTTGTTTTAAACTAGTCATTTGCTGTAAATTAATGTGCTTAAATTGATATACAAATGCATATAACAGTAAATAAAATAGCAATAAACAGTCACACAAAAACAATAATATTAATTAGGAGTTCACCCAAAACTCTTGGGCTACGTCTCCGTGAGCTCTAGTCAATTTGACTAGGCTCTCTGGGATTGTGGTGTAAGTCTTTTTTACAAGCTCTTAGCTTAACTCCTACTTTTCTACACAAAAAAAGTGGGTTCAGACACCATTTTATCCCTTGGCTCTTGAAGCTCTGGATCTTGACTCTGGCTCTTGGCTCTGGCTCTTGGCTCTAGCTCTTTGGCTATTGGTTCTAGCTCTTGGCTCTGACTCTGGCTCTTTGGCTCTGGTTCTAGCTCTTGGCTCTTGGCTCTGGTTTCTTTGGCCTTCTGGCTGTTTACAACTTTCTTTTGGCTTTTCACTTGAACTCCAAGTGACTCCCTTGGCTTCTGCATTGTCCCTTTGGCTTCTGCGCTGCCTCTTTTTCCTTAGCTTCCTGCTTTGGCTTGGCTTTCCACAAAAAAAACCCCAACAACACCCTCAGCAACCAACACTCCCCTTGTTCTGTTGTTTTGTGGATTTTTAAGCCAAATCAGCGTTGTCTGTCCATTTTACCTCTCGAGCTCTTTGTCTTCCCGCTTTGGTCTGCTTAAATCCCTTATCTGAGTGTTAGCAATCATTGCTAAATGCCCTCGGGGATGGATGCCACCTATACCATAATGGAAGGGGCAATCAGTGCTTGAAATCCTCAAATTTGGCATTCTCGGCCTACACAGGAAAACGTTGCAAAACACAAAAAAAAATCCACAGAACATTGTTCAACTGGACTTGAAATTCCCATAAATGTGCTTTATATCCCTATCGGGTCCACTCCCAATCGTTATCGTAAGTCACTGATGGCCTATCCCTTTGTATTTCGAAATACATTAAAATTGTGAAAATCCCGTGACAATGGCTTTGGGTGGATTTGAAATGATATACATTTTCATTCCCAAACCCCTTCAGGTCTAGATTCCATCGCATCACACACACACACACACACACACACACACACACACACACACATATAACATATGTGGCCCCGCTCCAATGTGTTGTGTCGATGCGATATTGCGATGCGACTTGTCGCAATTGCATATCAGATAAGTCAGAGGCCTTTCCATATATTATGGTCTATGCCAACGCCGATTGTGATCCGCCGATATCGATAATCGCGGTATCGCATCGGCCTGGTCCCATCGCGTATTATGCCGCTGATATCCGCCGATTGTAATTATCGATCGGATTTGGACTGTTGATCGGCCAAATCCGAGGGCCCCTATGCAGATTTGGTTTAAGCCTTCGACAAGCCTTATTTTCGTTGTTTCTTCAGATTTTTGGCCTCTTTCCCAAAGAACAGAAGGGGAACTTCTTTTTATGATAACTCCTTCATCTGAAGTCCATTTTCGCCCATTCAAGTTGCATTGGATTCAAAATGAGGAGATCTCTACAATGAGACTATTTATGAGAGTAGCTTGCGATTTTCATTTTCCTCCGATTTACAGAGGATTTGTGTCATTTGGCACATTTTACCGCTTATATGAAGTCTTTTAGACTTAGAGGTTTATCTAGGATCCAATTTTGGATCAGTGATTTACTCGTACCTGCCTGCTAAGAGAATTTGCCACCCTATTCTCCTTTCCTTTGATGTACCTGATCTCAAAGTCAAATTCACTGATCGTGGCCCACCATTTGGCCTGTCGGGCATTCAAATTCGGTTGGTCAAACAAATACCTCAAACAAATGTGATCACTCATCAATACAAACCTCTTGTCGAGAAGATAATGCCTTCACATCTTCAATGCATGTATGAACGTTGCTAACTCAAGATCATATGTCAGGTAGTTCATCTCGTACTCGTTTAGTTTCCATGACTCATAACATACCACATGTCCATCTTGCATAAGGACTCCACCAAGTCCTCTCTTGCAAGAATATGTACATACTGAAAAATCCTTGTCTGGATCTACAATTGTAACACTGATGCATGTGCCAACAACTGCTTAAGCTGCTCAAAACTGGCCTCAAACTCCTTTGTACATTCAAACTTCTTATCTTTCCTCTACAATGATTTAGAAGGATAAGAAATCTATGAGAATTTCTTGATGAATCTCCTATAATAGCCTGCCAACCCCATGAAAACCCTCACTTCATCCACATTCATGGGAGCTACCCACTCCATTATGGTCCTTATCTTTTTTGGATCCACTATTATGCCCTCCTTAGAAACAACATGTCCCAAGTAGTGTACCCCAATCTGAAACAAAATGCACTCGCTGAGCTTAGCATACAACTAATGCTCTCTCAACAAACTTAGTTGATGCTACTGTTTATTGGCAATTGGTGGGTTCACTAATGTATCTTGTCAACACATGACTAGATATGTGTTATGCAGTCAATCACTTGAGCAAGCTATGGTTAGGCCAACCAAATTATTTCGGAGAGAAGCTAAGCATGTTCTATGGTACCTCGGAGGCACTGCCCAATTTGGACTATGGTACAAATAGAAGGACTGAGTGAAGCTACGTGGCTTCACAGATGTAGATTGGGCGGGGATTCCATCAAACTAAAAGATTACACCATTCAAAATTTTTAGTGTTGTGTCCGCATCGGTTTCTTGGTACAACAGTGACAAAGATCTGTGGCATTCAACTCGGTAGGAGCAAAATACATGGATGCCAGTCAAACACTATGTGAGGCATTTTGAATGAGAAAAATACTTGTTGGATTGTTTGGTCAGATGATGGATCCAACTGTGATCTACTGTGATAATGAGAGTTGCATCAAGCTCTATGAAAATCTTGTTTTTCATGCTCAATCCAATCATATAGATATCTGGTATCACCATTTACAAGGTTGTGTGCAAAGGTAGATAATGTTGTTGTAGTACATTCTGACAGAGGAACAAGATGCTAACATTTTGACAAAGGCCTTATCAAGAGGGAGGTTCAAGTTCCACAGGTGTAGGATAGGGGTGGTTGATAATCCCTTTCTTGTTGAGAGGGAGTGTTGAAAAATGTAACAAGACATTCTCAATTTGATTTTGCTTTGATTAAATTGAGAAAATTCAAATTTCCACATCAACAGACAACGTGGATGATGTTAACTTGTGTGACATGGCTTATGTCACCTGGTTTACTCAATAAATTTGAGTTGGAGGAGTTAGAGTTCTGTTCAACATGTATGATTTCTAATTTGTAGCAATCAAGGTTAGTTATCTCAGGTTGTTTTTAGTTAAACTAGTTTCAACTTTTGGAGGAACTAGTGGAAGGTTAGTTAAGATGTGGGACTTCAGTCAAACTCAATGATCATCTAGTTAACTAATAAGTCAACCCAACATAGCTAGCGCATGCAGAGAATTTGAGTTACCAAATTGAGGTGGAGATTCCAAGGACGTGTAACATCAGTTGTAGACTAGTCTTGAGTGTATAGGTGTTGCATGCAGTAAGATGATCAGCCTAAGGAATTGCGCAATTCAATTTGAGGAATTTCCTAAATAAAAGGGGCCTAGTTCCTCAAGGAACAACGCAAGGAAATAAGAGCTCAAGCCGAGGCAAAATTTGAGTAAGTCTGGGTCAGAGGCCTTCGGTGAGCAGGGAGATAGGTTATGCAAATGCAGATTGTGCTCAGTTGAGCAAAGCAACTGTAATACATCTCTATTCATTTGATTAATGCAAACAAACATTGTGATTTTAGTAGATTTATTTCCCCAGATAAAAAATACTTGTTGCATGTGTGTTATTTCTTCTTGCATGTCTGAGATTTTTGTTCTAAATTGTGAATTAATGTCTATAGAGCAGTAGAGTAGGTTTGTGTCTTGTGATTTTGATTAAAACTTCATGAGAAGTTGTAGATCTAAAACCTAATTTCTACACTATCAGTGCAATCCCTACAATGGGGTGGCTCAATCAACATGTGTCTCCCATATCAACACTAGTTGAAGTTAAATATTGCATAAAGAGTACATACCCATCAAAGGAAATAAACATCCATGTCTTATTGTTTCAAACATCTATTGATTTACACGTTGACTTTGTGGTGCAAGTCTTGAATTGAAATGATAGCGCCCTCCCTTAATTTGATAATGGTTTAAGCATCATGTCGTGTGGGCCACTTGTGGTTTTTATCCATGTAATATTACACATTATCTTGCTATAGTGGCATAATCCTATGCTAGGATTTTTTCCCACATTAAAACTTCTTTACTCTGTTGTGTGCAACCTCTTTGATGCATGTACATGTTTCTTTTAAATTGAAACAATAGAAATTTATATTATAAAGGTTGGACTAGAGTTAAATAGTAAGAGGTACATAATATTGCTAGCTAGGATTTCCAAACAAAATAGCTAGTCGATAAATACAAAGAAGCCAAGTTTTATAATGTTCACAATTAAAACATTCCAAAATTTATTGTAGGTATCTAGCCTTAGAAAAACACCTAGAATTATAATTTATTTATTAAACACAAAGGTTAATACTAGTAGAAGAAATGATGACTAATGGCTTATCCTTGCCCAATGTTGATAGAATGGGAGTCATGGTATCTTAGAGCCATGTCTTCCATTTTTTGACAAATGGTGTCTTTCTCCTTAAAAATTACTTAAATTGAAATTGTTGACATCATGTGGTTGGAAGTGACAGAATGAGATCCTTTGTTATGATTGTTGACCTTATTTCACAACATGGAGCATTTTTCTTCCAAGACATCAATTTGTTGTTTGTGCTAGACAATAGTGTTCATACTTATTGTATTTTGAGACGTGTGGTGATGTTCGTTTTCATGGACTTGGGTAGCTATAAACAAGACTAAGGTTCTATATTTTGAATGGATTCTTATGTCTTATTAGGATCCTACAAAATTCATAGCCTTCTTGATAGTCCATGGTTAAATCACACAAAGAAAGACAATGTTGCTGACCGCTAACAAGTGTATTAAGAGACCAACATTGCCACTCAAATGAATTTGTCATTAGGGCACCTTGATTCTAAAACATGGGGAAATCCATCTCATTGTGCCATAGATGAAACAAAAAAACAACCATGGCACCAAGATTCCACAACTCACTGATACCAAATCCATGAGAAACAAAGTGACAAGTGCCAAATAAAGACCGTGAATGTCGGAAAATTGAATTACCATACTCATAGAAGAAGGTGACTAGAGAACCTAGAGAGAATGCCTTGTTGATACCAAAGCCAAGGGAGTTAGAATAATAGATGACAAACAAAGATTAAGGTTACAAGAAAATTGAAATACTATATGTTAGGATATTCCGACACATAGGAATAGTTATGTTCAACTTGGTCTAGTATAGAGTTAGGTATAGAGTTAGGTAAAGTGTGTTTCTTTACCGTTGTACATTTTGTAACTTACAATCCGACGGTCACGATACGTAGTGATCCGACGGTTCATTCTCTCCTCGGTATTACCGACACTTGATCCGTGGCTTGACACCCGATTGGTCCATGAATTCTATTTAAAGCGCATGGAGGGTCATTTGTAGGTTAACCGTGCATGAGAGAAGCTTATGTAAATTTTCATTCTTTTTTAATAAATTGCCTGTAGTAGCCACGTTGGCGCAGGCCGTGGACTGTTTCCCTCTCTGAGAGTTTTAACCACGTCAAAATACTGGTGTATTGATCTGT
>APFE030531929.1:0-30235 GCA_000404065.3 Pinus taeda | reverse complement strand
CCCCCCCCCCCCGTAATGTGATAGGTTGTCCGCGACCGTTAAATAAGGGAGCGGCGTGCCGATCTGCCCTGGGACAGAGTCACAAAGGAACATCGTATGGAAACATGTCATGTTTACAAAAGTAGCAGGTTACCGAAATCGAGGTGTATAGTCGGATCGCTTAACAAGTAAGAGACTGTTGTGATATGATGCGAGGCTGGGAGGATAGGACAGTTGTCGTGCACACAGGGTATAATGCGGTCATTGTCAACTTTTCTGTCATGATTGGTGATAATAGATTTACATGTGTTCAATGGTTCGGGAAATAATATACATAATCTTATGTGATTTATTACAAAGGTATAAGAGACCGAAGGGTGTTGATAATTACCTATTTGTGTACAAGTAATGTGACTTCAATACCATTAACAAATCTCTACGGCCGACAGGTGTCCATAACCTTGGCAGAGTTGTTTGTTTCACCCTTGGAATCATTACCCTTTGTGTATGCTTAGGAAGTGTTGTGCGATGTCAAAATGTAGGCCATTATGCTGGCTTGGTGACCAGTTAGCCATAATGCCATTCACCAGGAAGGAGTGAAAAGTGGGCAGGTTGGCTCGTGTTAAGACCTCCTATTCCAAGGGCTCTTTATTTTTTGATGTACCTCTTGGACCATATCCCTGGTGTGGTGACCATAGTGGGAATGCCACTTCACTTTCTTCCCTATGATCATGGTAGGCTGGCTCTTGATGAGACCCCCTATCTTGCATTTGACAACTTATATAAACAAGTCATAAAACATCATTTTTCTCTTCTTTTTTCATAAAGTATTTTCCCAATTATACACAAAGGATGGTTCAACACTCCTTAAGAGCAGGAATGGTGGAAGAAGTCTTAACATCTCAATAGAAACATATGGACCCTTTGTTCTTATTCCTGAATAATAATCAAAGAAGATTATGAGAATTTAAAAGGAACCAACATGATAAAGATAACCAATCATATCAGAATTAGTAGAATAATGATAGCAAAAATAATGGGTAAGTGTGTCCTTCCCTCTTTCCTCTTACCAATTCAGAGAAATTCCTTGTAAAAATAGCGATTTTATATAATTCACTGATTTTAGTATGGTGTCATTTTGTATTCATTGCATAAGTGCATAGTTGTGTTCCAAAAGACTTGAAGTAGCAGGAACAATAGGCATCCTTAAATTGGAACAGCAAGGGGAACAAGCATAAGTAAAAGGAATACGAGGATGTTGTTATTTCAGAAAGGAAGAGCAAAAGAATACAAGTGTTGTTCCTTTGAAAAAGGAACAACAAAAATCAAAAGTGTTGTTCCTTCGGAAAAGGAACAACAGAAAACACAAATGTCGTTCCTTTGGAAAAGGAACAACAAAAATCAAAAGTGATGTTTCTTTGGAAAAGGAACAACAAAAGACACAAATGTCATTCCTTTGGAAAAGGAACAGCAGAAAACAAAAGTGTTGTTCCTTTGGGAAAGGAACAACAAAAAACACAAATGTCGTTCCTTTGGAAAAGGAACAGCAGAAATCAAAAGTGTTGTTCCTTTGGAAAAGGAACAACAGAAATCAAAAGTGTTGTTCCTTTGGAAAAGGAACAGCAGAGCACACAAATGTCGTTCCTTTGGAAAAGGAACAGCAAAATGACAGTGACAAAGGAACAGCTGGCCCAAAAGGTGTTGTTCCTTTGAAAAATGAGAAGCAAAATGAAAATGCTATCCCTTTGGAAAAGGAACAACGGGAACAACCATAGCACACATGAATGTTGTTCGTTCCGAAAAAGGAACAGCAAAGTGCTAATACACAAATATATACAGAAAATGATTCAACAAACAAGGAAATTATGTACAAAGTGTAAAAATAGGTGAATCACTTAATGAATCACAGGTGAGGAAGATTTCTCCTCCTCCTCCAAAATTTGCATGTCGGAGTCTTTGAGTAGTTGTTGATAGAAGGATTCCCGGGTAAGTGGTTTACGATATAGTCGAACTCGGTGGCCGTTTGCCTTGAAAGAATATCCAGATATATCAATGGTGATTAGAGTAAGGGTGCCATTATCATGTACCTTCTGGATTTCATATGGCCCCAGCCAACAAGTCTGGAGTTTCCCGGGAAAATCCTGAAACTTGGAATCGTACAAAAGTGCCCAGTCTCCTTCGCGGAAGACTTTATTTTTAATGAGAGCATCATGCCATTTAGCTCACTGCTATTGGATTAATGTAGTGTTTTGGAGGGCAGAGAGCCTAACTTCATCTAACTTATTGATCTAGTGTAATCTATTAATCTGTGCCTCGTTTAGATCTAATCCGACTTCTTGTGCTATTCGTAGTGTTTGGATTTCGAATTCTATAGGAAAGATGGGTTCCTTTCCAAACACCAATTAGTATGGTGAATAGCCAGTAGTGCTTCTCCATGTTGTTCTGTAAGCCCACAAAGCTTCTAGTAGTCTTGCAGCCCAATCACGTCTATGTGACGCGATGGTTTTTGTTAGGATTGCTTCTATTATTTTATTGTTGCTCTCTACTTGGCCATTTGCCTGTGGGTGATATGGAGAGGTAATTTTGTGCTGGATATGATAATTTTTTAGTGTTGCAGCAATCTTGTTACCAACAAACTGTGGTCCACCATCTGTAATTATATCTCTTGGAAGGCCATAGCACACAAATATATGGAACAGGAACTGTATGACAGAATCCTCTGTAGCTCTCGGTAATGCCTCTGTTTCAATCCATTTGGTGACATATTATGTTGCCACCAAAATATGTGTTTTCTGGTTCGAGGATGGGTTAATTGGTCGAACGAAATCGAGAGCCCATCTCTCGAATGGTTCAATGACTAGCTGCGGGTTCAGGGGCATTTCATCGGACTGACCAGGGCGTCCTGCTCTCTGGCAACTGTCACAGGCTTGGATGAACTTCTTTGCATCTTTGAAGATTGTGGGCCAATAATACCCTGTTTGCAGGACCTTATGCCCAGTTCTGCAATCGGCGAAATGTCCACCACATGGTCCATCATGGCAGGCTTTTAAAATATCAAAAATCTCATCCTCGTGGATGCATCTCCTGGTGTGCATATCTGCCCCTGTATGGAACAGGTAGCCCCCAATCCAAGAAAATCGAGCACTTCGCTGGACAATCTGTTTTCGTTCATTGGGGGTTAGATGTGTTGGTAATTTACTTACTGCTAAGTAATTCACAACATCAGCATACCGGGGTGTTTTAATAGTGACAACAAACAAATGCTCATCTAGAAATTGATCTTCAACTGTTGCTGTGTCCACTGGTTTTGGCATTCGCGAGAGGAAGTCAGCTACGGGATTTTCTTTTCCAGGTCGGTCCTTGATTGTAATGTCAAATTCTTGCAATAAAATCAGTCATCTAGTTATTCTGCCATTTGTGATCGGTTTATTTGCTAAATATTTTATGGCAGCATGATCTGTATACAAGATAACATAATATCCAGTAATGTAATGCCTAAACTTATTGACAACATGTATTACAGCTAGAAATTCTTTTTCAGTAACAGTATAATTCAATTCAGTAGGAGATAAATTTTTGCTAATATAATAAATTCCATATGGCTTTTTATCTTCTTCCTACCCAAGGACTGCGCCAATAGCTGTATCTGAGGCATCTGATGAAATTTGAAATGGCAGGTCCCAATTTGGTCCTCGAAGGACTGGGGCAGTGGACACAAGCTTCTTCAGATCCTGGAAAGCACGTTCACATTTTTCTGTCTAAAGAAAGTCAACATTACCTATCAGTGCATATAAAGGAGCAGCAATATGTGAAAAATGTTCCATAAACCTTCTATAATAACCAGAAAATCCAAGAAAACTACGTACCTCTGTTTGTGTGGTAGGAGTAGGAATTAGCAAAATTATTTGAATTTTAGTTGGGTCTACCTGTATGCCAGCTACCGAGATATAATGGCCTAGGATAAGTCCTTCAGTCATCATCATATAACATTTCTCATGGCTCAAACAAAGCCTAGTAGCAATGCAGCGCTGTAGGACTTTTTCCAGTGTGTCCAATGTTGGGTCAAAATCATCTCCGTATGGTGTAAAGTCATCGATATATACTTCAAGTCCTTCATTTATTAAATCTGAAAAGATGTTGAGGATAGCTCTTTGAAATGTGGCAGGAGCATTGCATAAACCAAAAGGTAGGACTCTATAGGCGAATGTTCCCCAAGGACAAGTAAAAGTGGTTTTGTCTTGGTCTTCAGGGGCAATCTGAATCTAATTGTATCCACTGAAGCCATCTAAGAAAGAAAAGAATTTATTTCCTGCCAAAGTATCTAATACTTGGTCAATGAAAGGAAGGGGAAAGTGGTCTTTTTGTGTCGTTTTATTTAGCTCTCTATAATCTACATAAATCCTCCACTTCCCATTTTTCTTTGGTACCATCACAAGTGGAGAGACCCATTTACTATCGGAGATAGGGTAGATGAAGTTGACATCTAAAAGTTTTTGAATTTCAACTTTTACCACATCTTTTAGATGAGGATTAAGTCTCCTTTGAGGTTGGCGAACAGGTCTCGCATCTTTTTCTATGTAAATGTGGTGTGTACATAGCTGGGGATCAATTCCCTTCATATCAGGGTAGTCCCATGCAAATGCTTCTTTATATTTCCTTAATAGTTGGATGAGCTTCTTTTCCTATTCAGAAGTCAGGTTGGCATTAATGTTTAAAGTCTTTCCTGACTCAATTTCTACAATTTTGCTATTTGAAACAGAAGTAGTGGGTATTGTTTGATTGTGTGTATCTTTAAGAGGATCTTCTTCTAATTCATTATCAAATGTTGCTTCTATCATGTGACATTGTATGTGGGATCTGGTTTTAGCTTGACTAATAAAATTGTTAATGGCATCATCTTCTGTTTGGTCTTTGAAATCAAGTGCCTCTTTTATAGTTAATGGAGATCTAATATTTTCAGTGAGGTATGATACAGGATGCTTGTTAGTTTTTATTGTTGTGACACTTGGCTGCGCTAGAGGGTATAAAACTAAGTTCTTGATATTTGCCCCTCTAGTTATGGTCATATTGCCTTGTCGGCAACCAATGTAAGCATCGACAGTTGCAAGCCAAGGTCTTCCTAAAATCAATGGATGTCCATCAAGTCGGTTTTTGGGGTTTATTATCAGAAAGTCGGCCGGATACTCCTAGGAGTCAATAGACACCATGACATCATGTAGTGTGCCCTCTGGCCTAACCACAGATCGGTCAACCAATTCTAATAAAGTAGAGGTGGGTTCTACAGATGTAATGCCTAGCTTTTGGCAAGCAGTAGTTGTTAAGATATTGATTGTAGCTCCTAGATCAACTAAGGCATTTGAGAAGGTTTGACCATAAATTTGTACGGTTACTATTGGGTTTCCTGAGTCTTCATATTTAACGGGTGTTTCTTTTCCTAATAATAAGTTGGATAAAGTGCCAACTACTTGGACTCTTGGATTATTTGTTATATTCCTCCTTGGTTTCTTTATACATAATTCTTTAATAGTTTTTGCATTTATCGGGATGTCTTGAATGGCTTGGAGGAATGGAATTTTTATGTACAAGTTTTTTAATTCTCCCAGAATGTCAAAATCAGGATATTGTATGGGTCAAGGTATGATTAGTCGTTCTGGGAATGGGGGAGAGGATTCGGTTGCTTGATTATGGATTTGTTGTCTGGTCACATCCTCCTTTTGTGAAGGTTGTTCTATAGGTAACTGATTTTTACTTTGAATTGTTTTATCTCCCTCTGTTTCAACAATACGCCCCGATCTTAATTGAAGGTCATTACACTCCCTTAGATTGGTCCCTATTTCTGGTGTTTCAATCATTTGGAAAGATTGGACCGGTCTATTATTCAGATTAGGGTTGGGTTGGGCTGGGAATTGTGGGCTTAAGTTAGGCTGGGGGTTTTGTTGTAAGGCTGGCAGTGTAGGTTGAGGGAGTGGTATGGTTCCTACTAGCTTATTCATCGGTCTTTGCCAGTTTGTCTGCCAGGCTTGACTCTGTGAGCTAGAAGGGGTCCATTGTGCTGGATATAATTATTTTGCCAATATGGTGGGGTATAAGGAAAATTTGGCCAATTGGGTTGGCTTGGTTGATTCGGCCATGGAGATGATGAAGGGAATGACTGTTGTGACCAATTCGGGAATGGAGGTTGATTTTGCCACATTGTATTATATTGTTGAGCATGATATTGCAGAGGCTGAAAAGAAGAAACCGGATCTGAAAACTTACCTGATTGTCGTGGCTGCCATTGACGACACTGATTGAGTAAATACACCGATTCTGGCTCTTCTTCTGCTTCCTTATATACTGCCTTCAATCTGGGAAGTGAGGGACAACTTTCTGTAGAATGATCTTTCATACAAATGGCACAAACTTGGACTGCATCTAATGGACACTATTTATGGTTGTGTTTCCTCCTGCATCGTGTACATAAGATTGCCAAATTCTGTTCTGCCACCACTTGCTTTTGTTTGGCCTGCATAATATCAAATTGTGTTGTCAGTGTCCCTAATATATCAGTTTTGAAATTTTCTAATAAATTTCCAGTTTCTACACGCGTTACTCCTTCTGCGGAAATTCTATTATCTCTTACAAACCGATCATGTTCTGCGGGTTTTAGTCTTGTGCTGCCTCTCGAGCTCCTGAAACATAAATCAATAATGTCAGCAAAAATTCCTGATAAATATCTCATTTTCCCATAATGTTTAATGTTTCAATACATTGTTCCTTCATTCCCTAATTAATGTTGTTTTTAACACATTATCACGCAAAGGTAATGATGCATAAGGAGATCTTTGAATATTATACTGGAACCGTTCAACATACTCCTCTAATGTTTCATTTAGTCTAGCTACCATCTGGAATATTTCGTCTTTTAATTCTCTAGACCTGCGATAGTCCTGATATTTTTTTAGAAAAGACACTTTCATTTGATCCCAATTATTATAACACCGCCACCTAATCCCATAAACCATCTTAAAGCAGCCCCTTTTAATGTAGAGGGAAATAATTTCAGTTTCTGGGGATCGGTGGTATAGTCATATCCTCTACACAGCACGTCAAATTCAAACAGGAATGCATCCGGATCTTCTGATGTAAGCCCGTGGAATGTAGGGATATGTTGAAGAGGAATTGCTTTCATAGGTGCATTAGTTGTAGTATCCACAATGGGGTATTGCATTGTAGAGGTTTGGGTGTTTGGCTGGTTTTGGGCCATTTGGTCAAATATATGCCAATAACCTTCTAGGATATCTAGGAGGGTATTCCTAGGTTGTCGAGGGGAAATGGCTTTAACAGGAATGGCCTTGACATCACTTCCTTTATCTAGGATAATGGGAGTACCTGATTTCTGAGGGGATTCAGGTTCTCTAGCTTCGCTATAAATGATTTTGCATCACTTCCCTTATCTGGACTGCTTAATGGTTGAACTACCCCAAGAGGAGAAATTGGTTCTTCAGTTTCTCCTGTCTCTCCTCCCCCTTCATAGAGGTTGCTAAAATTCCCTTCTTGCAATGGTTCTAGGCTAGAATTTTCAATTTCTTGAAAATCTTGCTCTTCAGTTTGACTATGCACCTCAGCAAAGGCTACAGATGGTGATCCTATGGCCTGAAGGGAACTAGTAGGCTGTCTAGAAGCAAATTTTCTAGGTCCTACTGAAGGTTGAGATTCTGCTTTCTTAATTATTTCGTCTATAAAGGTCGATTGGCCAAGGGTCACCTGCCCCTTAGCTTTGTCAGGCTTGGGTAGAAGTTTAGGATTCTTTTCTATCTTTTTCTGCTTAGTCATGCACACAAATCAACTACTAAGTTCTACCCAGACAAAACAACAACAGATCTGTAGGAAAGCGGGAAGGGAAGCAGGGCTATTACATACTCCACACATAGGTTCTTACCTTCCGTTTTTAAAACCCAATTCTTCCCTAGCAGGCTCTTACACTACCCTGAAAAGAGACAAATGGCTACACCCTTTCCCCGGCAACGGTGCCAAAATGTCGAGTCGTAAAAAGGGTCTTTTTCACCTCTAATTACCTCACATTAGTTTGTCAATCCAAGAACGTTTTGTTATTTCAAAGAGTGTCTTAGTCTGAGGCTATCATTTGCCAGAGTAATGCTAGTAGTATAGTGCTCAAAATACAAGAGTAAACGGATGCTCAAAACAAGGTCTAATTACAGTAAAGCACCTTAAATCTAAAATCATGCATTCAAGGAACTAGGTAATTTATCAGTCAAGGGTCCAGTAACAGTAACTCATCCCTTTGTAAACTGATGTAATTAAAGACAATCAAGGAACAGATCGTCGATCTAGGAGCTAGACAACAAATGCCAATGCCCACTACAGTTTCAGATCGTTCTGCACACCAAAGTAATGATAACGCAAATAATAAAGAAATGGAATAACAACTAGGTAATGTAACGACAACTAGGAAGTGGAACAACAGCTAGAAAATAGAACATCAACTAGAAGATGTAACAACAATCAATTCTTATAAACACCTTACTCGCCATAAATAAGTGCAGCAATCGTATCCTACAGGAATCAGGTAGTAATCTTTATTCTAAGGATAAATCGGACAGCACACGGAAATAGAAAAACAACTGATTAGCAATGAAATATAGGACAACACTCTGAGTGAAATATAAGTGCACGATAAACTAATACAAATAACACACACAACACACTTTAAGAAAAGCAGTAATCTTATTTCGATACCACCAATATCAATCTTAGTTATCATGAATAACAATTGTAATTCGTAATGGAACAACAATGTCAATTGAATCGCAATCGCAATCAAATGTAAACCATAGATGAACGCAGCAATATAAATGTTACAACACAGTTACTCTGTAGTTGAACAGCAACAATATTATGTAAAGACCAACAATATCGTATGACCAATTAAAGGAACAGCAATGCGCTACAGAGTCGATATGACGTTTCTGTATTAGAAAATGATATTACTCAGTCTAACATAAATCAATTGTAACAGAGTTGTAATGTAAAGTAACAGAACATATCAGATTACCAGACAAAGCTAATAAGTAAAACCATGCACAAACCAAAAGTAATAGTACAGGAGCAAGTGTTCCACCAAGGTCGGGCCCTTAGCCTCTAGGGATACACCTTTTGAGATTATTCCAGGATCAAGGATGAAACATCAACCAGGTTTGTATTAATGCATTAAACAGAATTACAATGGATCACTTCTCAACGAGAGTCAATGATCAAAGTCTCAAATTCAAGAAAAGTTACATAGAAAGATGATTGTCCCCCCGGCTAACGGAGCTGCCCCTTTTTATAACAGCTAAGGCGGAGATGTCTAGAATGCAAAAATAGTTGAAGCAGCAATCCCTAAAGATCAAAGGATCCTGAGGGATTCGCCAAACTGTTAACTCTCAGTTATCCATTTGCTTTCTTGCGCAGAGTTGAGATCTCCATTTCCTTTCCCTGGCTGATATGATTTAATTTGGACCGCCTTGTTTGCATATGGTTCCCCACCAAAGGGACAACAGTTAACTTGGCCTTGTCTGTTTCCTTGGAATGGAAGTCTTTTGTTTTTCCCTTTTTCTACATGAAAGATGACAATTATTAGTATTTTCGTATTGCACCTTAATCTTACAGATTTCGTCATAATTTCCTATTATCTACCTAGTTCATGATACAAAGATGTTAGAGTTCTAAATAAAGGATGACAAAATGATCAACAAAAACATACCTTCTTCAGTACTCCACAGAGCATACTACTCTAATACCACTAATCCATATTTATGTAGGAATGAAATGAAATACAGGATCAAATAGAAACACAAAGCTATAGTGGAAATTGAACTTCAATACATTAATAACAAATAGTGAAAACTATTTACATGCGGAATGAAAATAAACTATCTCAAGCGATGGTAGCTTATCTATGAGAAGATATGTGACAACTACATTCATTTTAAAGTGTGTTACAATGAGGATCAAAGGCCTTTTTATTATTGAGAAACAAGGGAAAACCCTAAACATCCAAAAACATAACCCTAGGAGATGAAGTGACAAAAGTTTGTGGGCTGCATTGAGGTTACTTGGTAGACCAACTTCCTAGGGTCGTAACTTTGGCATATGATCTATGTTTGACACATAAAATACCTCGTTAGAAAGATCTATCCAAGGACTACAACTTTCAACTGCAAATCCTTTATGTAAGCTAATATTTTTCTTGTTCTCCAAAAAAAAATCGTTTAGGGCCTCAAAACAACTCTGAAAGTTCAGGGCCTGAAAAACTGCAAAAAATAGTGAATTGTGCTACAATAAGGAAACTGAAAGAGACATTGTTGTGGTTCCAAGTGAAATAAGAAGGTGGCCACCAATATCTACCTAGTTCAATCCTCCCTTGTTAGGAATAAATGGTCCCCATTGCATTGAGTGCCTCCATGAGATGGGGAAATTCTATTGAACTTGGCCTCTAGTGGGACACTTGCCCTGGTGTAGGAGTTGGCTAGCTTTGAAAACCTGATATAGTTGGATCCTCTGTTGGCAAGTGCTCATGATATATGTGTCCATGATACGATTAGTTGTGGCTTGTTCCATGCAGTTTGGGTTGAGCTTTGTTGGTGTTAAATGTTCAACAATGTCTGATGTGTCCAATAATGGTGGAAAGTATGGCCAAAGTATGACAAAGTTTGATTCTTCTTCTTATTTAGACATATATCCTAACTCATTGTAATCTCCTTTTCCTGAGGCTTTGAATACGGCTTCTCTCCTATCTGATGGTCCCCCTTTTCTCATTTCATAAGCAGTTAGAATTCCGTGCAGCTGGGACATGGTCAGACTCTATAGATTCTATTTTTCTTCTATGGAAGAAACTTTTGAATCAAACTTAGAAGAAGAAGATCTTAGAACCTTTTCAACCAAAACAACTTCTGTTATTTCTTCACCCAAGTTTTTCATACAATTTACAATCTCATCTATACGTAGGAAATAGCTAGCCACACTTTCATCATTGTACATTCTGAGAATTTCATATTGAATTCTAAGAGTTTGTAGTTTTGCTCGTTTTACCTGCTCATCTCCTTCATAGCTCAGAACGATCTTGTCCGATATTTCTTTTGCGGTTTTGAGCTGCATAACCTTGATTAATTCTGATTGAGATAGACTACCTAATAGAGTATTGACAGCTTTTTCATTTGTTTCATACTGCTTCTTACCAGCTGTATCTGTAGGAGTTGCTGATGGAAATGTATATCCTGTTTCCACTATATCCCAAACTTCTGTACCAAGAGATTGAAGATAGGTTATGATTCTTACCTTCCAATAGATGAAGTTGCTCCCATCAAAAATTGGTGGCCTAATGGATGTCTCTCTTTCGTAGTTGCTCATGATGATAGATCTTCCTTCAAGCGGTCAAGCTTCTTCTGAAGAACCTGCTCTAATACCAATTCTTGGAAATAATACTGAGAGGGGGGGTGAATCAGTGTTATCAAGTCAATTATTTTCCAATTCATATACAGATTTGTATACGCTACTTTAGTTAGATAAACCAGTGTATATATGCAACTTCGGTTAAATAAAACAGCATATAACTCACAGACTTGTAATTTAATTATTCTTTAGATGTTAATCTTAAATATGTGTGTCATAACCATATAGACATCAATCAGGAATAGAAAAATAGTGCAGATAATCACACACAAGAACACAAGATATAAGGTGGAAACACAATGTGGGTGAAAACCACCTGCTGCAATTCATCTCTATCTTCTTTCAATTAGAAACTTATTTTAACAATGTTTCTGTACTGGTGCAGTTTTATACTAGTACGCAAGCTACTACCTGCAGAAGGCTACAACCTTCTCTTGTTCTCTAGCTTCACCTAGAAGGGAGCTACAACCCCCTTTAGCTCTTGTACTAGCTAAGGTACTAGTACGCAGGCTGCTACCCGCAGAAGGCTACAACCTTCTCTTTTCTTCCAGGGACCATGTTTCATAAATTTTTAGACTGGATCCATGAATAACATCAACAATCAATCTCCTTTGTACAACCCAATATAGAATCAACCAAACACTTCTCAGAATGTTATAACCAGACAACAGTAACAGTAACCAGACACCAATTCTGAACCCAGAACACTGTAGCAATAACCAGAAGCAGCTAAAGCATATTTCATGAAACGTACGCTACTTCACTATGCAAAACCTGCGTACATATGCAGTTGTATCAATGCCAACCAGTGTATACGTTTTCTTATTTCGCTAATCCTACGTGTATACGCACCTCTGATGTGCGGAACCTGCGTACAGATCTATACAAGGCAATTTTCTCTTTTCAAGTATTCAGACATCAAATATACCCAGTTTATTAGATTTAGAGATCTAATCATGCGCCAAATACAACAGATCAAAAACCATACAAAAAAAATACTATTTAAGCCTTAAGGTCTTGATTCATCAATAGACCTTATCCATCTTTTAGCGCTCAGGTTCCTCCTTGGATCAGATTCAGCAATGCACCATAAACCAATCACAGTGTTCTAGATCTTTCTCTTCTTCAGATATTCAATACTTGAATCAATGCCCTTGCCAAATGATCTCCTTCCCTTTTTATAGTCTTAGGCCTTTCTTAACCATGGTCCAATACCATTGAGAACCAATACTAGGGACCCAATACCAGGGTTCAACACTTTGTATTCAATACCAAGGACCAAAACCATAGGTTCAAATATGTCGAACTAAATACCATGGATCAAACATAAATTTTCCTACATGTACGCGCTTTTTCTTGCATGAAAGTGTGTGCATACGCATACACGCCTTTTGATCGGTGATCCTACATATATATGGGACTTTTCTAAGATGAACCTGCGTATACCTTATTTTCTTTCTTTCTAAGAGCCTGAACTGTGATCTGCCCTTTGAGTGAGTTGCCATCAAGGACAACACCTCTGCCCTAGTGCCAAACCTGTGTCATAATTCCAACAATATCCCCCTTTGGACTTGATGGCAACCCCAAGTTACTCAAAGTCATTCTCCCCCTTTGACATCAAGGGCAAAGGGTTATGCTCCCCCTGAGTATATGCTGAATTTTCTGCTCTGCTGTGCTATCCAAGCTCCCCCTGACTGTAAGAAGATGTTCTATAAGAAGATACATAACTTTATACATTATAAATGACCTTTCTACCACCAAAGACTCATACATGCATCCATCTCCCAACCAAGTGGGAATTGACTCAACTTCCCAACCAAGTGGGAATACACCAAGAATTGACACATGACAAAACAAAAGGAAACATTACTTCATCCATCACAGACATAGTGGGGAAACCAAGATAGGTCATTACATCACCTTGATAAGAAATGAAATACATGACATAGAGATGAAATATCTACAACAAGATTAGGATGGTTAACAAACTATCATCAGTAGCATCTGTCAATCATCATTCAGACCAGCAACCATGTTCTCCCTCTGCACTTGTTCCACTTGAAATCAAAACAACTGTGACATTGAACCAAGATCTTCTAAGATAATGCCAACAATGCATTATTAGAAGAATATATGCTCCCCTTGAACCTGTGCCAAATGATCTCTGTTAAACCAATAACAGACTCTTTTCATCCTGAGTATGGCTCCATTTCTTTTCTTCAAACCAGAATATACGCGATTGTACCCACAAAAACCGGCGTATGTACGCTGATTACCCACCTGAAACTCACGTACAACCATTAATCTCTGAAAATAGACAAGATTCAACAGCAAAATGATGCATCAACTATCCCCAGCTTCTGTCTGAGGTATTCAAATGTCTCCCTGGGCATTGGTTTGGTGAGTATGTTAGCAACTTGTTCCTTAGATGGAACATACTCCAACTTGACCTTTTGTTCAAGCACTTGTTCCCAGAGAAAATGATACCGATAGGTATGTGCTTAGTCTTTGAATGCATGACAATATTCTTTGAAGTACTGATTGCACTTGTATTATCACAGAAAATGGAAATGGGTGGAGTACAAGTGATTTGAAGATTTTGCAATGTTTGCATCATCCAAAGGAGTTGTGTGCAGCAAGATGCAGCAGCTACATATTCTGCTTCAGCTGTAGATAATGCAATGGAACTTTGTTTCTTGCTGAACCAAGATACTAATCTAGGACCCATGAAGAATGCACCACCACTAGTGCTTTTCCTGTCATCCACGCTTCCTGCCCAATCTGCATTTGTATATGCATGAAGTGCGAGATCTGTACCTCTAGGATACCATAAGCCATAGTTTTGAGTTCCTTGAAGATATTTGAAAATTCTCTTGACTGCCTGAAGATGAGTTTCCTTTGGATTTGCCTGAAACCTTCCAACTATCCCTACTGCATGCATAATGTCTGGTCAGGTACCTGTTACATAAAGTAGACTACCAACCATGGATCTATAGGTTGGTTGATGTACAGCTGCTGATTCATCATTTGCGCTAAGGCTGCATTCTGTTACCATAGGGGTACATACTGGTTTCGAATCCTCCATCCCATACTTCTTCAAGATCTGCTTGAGATACTTGGTTTGTGATAAAAAAATACCGTCTTTGGTTTTTTAACTTGTAAACCAAGAAAATATGTGAGCTCACCAAGCAGAGACATTTCAAATTCCTTTTGCATCACCAAGGCAAAGTTTTGACTCATTTCTTCCTCATTGCTACCGAAAATGATATCATCAACATACACAACAAGTATTAGCAATTTATCCTTGTCAATTTTTATATATAGATTGTTATCTGTTGATCCTTTTGAAAAACCTTGTTGATGAAGGTACTTATCCAACCGATAATACCAAGCTCTTGGAGCCTGTTTAAGACCATAGAGAGCATTTTTGAGTCTACATACAAATTTTGGATCATTTCCGAGGATAAACCCATCTGGTTGCTCAATATATACTTCTTCATCCAAGTCTCCATTCAGAAAGGCAGATTTCACGTCCATCTAAAATACTTTGAACTTATGAAAGCTAGAGACAGCAAGGAACATTCTTATAGCCTCAAGTCTAGCAACTGGTGCAAAATTTTCTTCAAAGTCTATCCCTTCTTGTTGCGCATACCCTTTACAAACAAGTCTTGCCTTGTTTCTAACCACGTCTCCATTTTCATTCAGCTTATTTTTGAAAATCCATTTTGTCCCTATGACATTCTTATCTTTTGGTCTAGGAACCAATTCCCAAGTTTTATTCTTTTCAATCTGTTCAAGTTCTTCCTCCATGGCCTTGACCCAGCATTCATCTTTGCATGCCTCTTTTACATTTTGTGGTTCGGTGGAGGAGAGCAATGCTAGATAGCTTGAAGCTTCTGAAATGGTTCTTCTTGTTTGTACACCTGCCTCTTTCTGTCCCAGAATTTGAGTTTCTAGATGATTCTTCTGAACGTGCCTGGATGGAGTCTTTTCTTCTATCCTTATCTGTTCTTCTGGTGCCTCATGGGTTTCTTCTTCGTCATGATTCTGATTTGATGTTAAAGGATAGTCCTCATCATCTTCGAACTCTTCAGATTTTACTTGCCTAGGAGTGTGTCCTTCTTCATCAACCACTACATCAATACTTTCAACAATTTTTCCAAGTCCTTTATTGTAACACTTATATGCTTTGTTGTGGGGAGAGTAACCAAGGAGAATGCCTTCATCTGCTCTAGGTTCAAATATGCCAAGATTTTCATCAATCCTTTTGATGTAGCATTTGCTTCCAAAAATTTTGAAGTATTTTACCGTGGGAGTCTTACCATACCAAATTTCATGAGGAGTCTGAGTGCTGTTTACCCGGATGTTTGTCTTGTTGAGAATAGTAACTGCAGCAAATGCGGCTTCACCCCCAAAGGTCGCGAGAGTTCCAGATTCATCAAGCATAGCACGAGCCATTTTTTGAACCGTTCTATTCATCCTTTCCACTACTCCATTTTGCTGAGGAGTCCTTACAGTAGAGAATTCCCTTCTTATTCCATGTTCTTCACAAAAATCAAAAAATTCATCCGAGGTAAATTCCCCTCCTCAATCAGATCTGAGGCATTTGATTCTACGATCTGATTCATTTTCAACCAATGCTTTGAATGATTTGAACTTCTCGAAAGCTTCATCTTTATACTTCATGAGTCTCATCCAACACATCCTTGAAAAGTTGTCAATGAACAATATGAAGTACTCTTCTCCTCGAGGTGACCTCTTCCTAGTTGGACCACATATATCAGTATGGACAAGTTCAAGTGGCCTGCTAGCTGATCCTTCTTTTTCAGGGAAATTAGTTCTGGTTTGTTTACCAAACTGACATGATTTGCATATTGTATTGTCTGGAATTCTAATGTCAGGAAGATCACGAACCGCCTGATATTTGCATGCTTTCCTTATCTGAGAGAACCTTAGATGCCCCAATCTTCTGTGCCATAGCCAGTGTTCATCATTCTTGCTTAGATAGCATTGTTGTTGTCCTTCTTTGAATATGTATAAATTATTTGGAGTTCTTATACCTTTGATCACTGTTTTTCCTGTATCAAGCTCACGAACAATACATCCATTTGATCGAAATATTACCTCAGTTCCTTGATCAAACATTTGACTGACACTCAATAGATTATGCTTTAAGCCATCAACATACATAACATTTCTAGCTTTGACCTTATCTTTCAAACGAACAGAACCTTTACCTTTTATGAATGCTGGGGTGTCATTTCCAAATGAGACCTTCTTTTCTTTTGCTAAGGCACTATATGACTGAAGTTTTTCTTTATCACCTGTCATATGTTTCGAGCATCCACTATCAATGTACCATTGCTTATCCTGTCCTTCTGCATATAAGGCTATCCCACATCTTTCTGGTTGTGGTTCTTTCTTTCTCCATGTTTTGGGAGTTAATGAAGCTTGCTCCTTCTGAATTGTTTGCCAAAACCTACTCCTGCATTCAGAATCTTCATGACCGAAGTTGTTACAAATAGAACATTCTATTTCATTTTCAAGAGCAGAAAAGTTATTATAGGTTCTTTTCATGATCCCAATCATACTCCTTTGTTTTTTAGCTTCCCTAGTCATGATGGTCTTGTAGGCAACACATTGAGCAGCTTTGTGAACAAAGTTATGACAAGAGAAACATTGGCCATTGAAGAAATTCCTGCGATTATCAAACCTACCAACCAAATGATTGTAGTTTCCATTGACACCCATTCTTGAGGTAAATTGAGAATGATTTACCTGTGGTTGCTTGAAGCTTCTGTTCATTCTTGAAGTAGATTGTCCTCGATTTACTTGGTAATCTTTGTTCATTCTTGAAGCAAATGGTCCCTGATTTACCTGGTGATCTACATTATGCTTTTGCTGTCGATTGTCAACCTGTTCACTTCTCCTTGCTGAATCAAGATAAATTTTGGAAGTGGATGGCTTCTATTCTTACTTCTGTGCTTGAGACGCTTCTTCCGAATATCTGAGACCTATCTTGATTAGAGGAGAACACTGCACTTTGATAATCTCATCTAAAGTTTCAGATCCTTTAGCAAATCTAAAATTAAGGGATTTTGTTTTCTCAATTTCTTTTCTAAGTCCCACAATTTCACATTCTAACTCTTCATTGTGTTTATCTCTTTCAGCAAGTTGGAATGTTAGAGTATCTATGATCATATTCTTTTCCTCTAAATAGATTTTAAGTTTAGAAATTTCTTCATAAAGACCTTTTTCATTTATAGCATCCAAGAAATCATCATCTTCAAAGCCATCAAAAGTCTATCATCATTGCCTTGTTCATCTTCATCACTATTTGAAAGTCCATCACTGTCTTCGTGTGTATAATATCTCTTCTTACTTACATTCTGTTTTCTGTTCCATCTGACAAGTTCCTTAACTTTGTTTAGTTTATCTTTATGAGGACACTTTGCAGCATAGTGACTGACTCTTCCACAAGCAAAGCATTTGAAAGGCAGCTTACCTCTGAATCTTCCAGTTCCCCGTTGGAGGTTCTTGACAAAGTTTGATTCTTCTTCTTCTTCAGACATATATCCTGACTCATTGTAATCTCCTTTTCCTGAGGCTTTAAATACGGCTTCTCTCCTGTCTGATGGTCCCCCTTTTCTCATTTCATAAGCAGTTAGAATTCTATGCAGCTGGGACATGGTAAGACTTTGTAGATTCTGTTTTTCTTCTATGGCATAAAATTTTGAATCAAACTTAGAAGACAAAGATCTTAGAACCTTTTCAACCAAAACAACTTCTTTTATTTCTTCACCCAAGTTTTTCATACAATTTACAATCTCATCTATATGTAGGAAATAGCTAGCCACACTTTCATCATTGTGAATTCTGAGACTTTCATATTGAATTCTAAGAGCTTGTAGTTTTGCTCATTTTACCTGCTCATCTCCTTCATAGCTCAGAACGATCTTGTCCCATATTTCTTTAGCGGTTTTGAGCTGCATAACCTTGACGAATTTTGATTGAGATAGACTACCTAATAGAGTATTGACAACCTTTGCATTTGTTTCATACTGCTTCTTACCAGCCATATCTGTATGAGTTGCTGATGGAAATGTATATCCTATTTCCACAATATCCCAAACTTCTATACCAAGAGATTGAAGATAGGCTATGATTCTTACCTTCCAATAGACGAAGTTGCTCCCATCAAAAATTGGTGGCCTGATGGATGCCTCTCTTTCGTAGTTGCTCATGATGATAGATCTTGTAAGGACTCTAAATACCACATATCTCCACAATGGTATGATATTGTCCACTTTGGGCCTAAGCCCTCATGGATTTGTTTTTGGGCGTTACCCCCAAAAGGCCTCATACCAATGGAGATATTAGTCCATCCTTATATATCCATGATCCTCCCCACTTCTAGTCAATGTGGGACTTTGGTTGTATACCCAACAATCCTCCCCTCAAACAAAGGACCATCGAGCCTCCCCTCAAACGATTATCCATCCGTCCACTCTCTACCAACTAGGATTCTCCACTCTAATGTGTTGGAAGCACACGCCTTACATGGAGCACGACCTGCCTCGAGAGCTTGCTCTATCCCAGGTAAATCCTCTTCACCGTGTTGGGACCAAGACATGTCCATGAAGAATCTGGAGCACACCACCTGTCTAACTGAGCTCATCCACGAATCCCATCGTGATATTACCGGGGCCCACCACCTTCATTCGGCATTCAGAGGATCATCCACTTGGCTAACTTCAGAACTTGGCTCTGATACCACTTGTACGAACTCTGAACACCACATATCTCCACAATGGTATGATATTGTTCACTTTGGGACTAAGCCCTCATGGATTTGTTTTTGGGCTTTACCCCCAAAAGGCCTCATACCAATGGAGATATTTGTCCATCCTTATATATCCATGATCCTCCCCACTTCTAGTCAATGTGGGACTTTGGTCGTATACCCAACAGATCTTTCTTCAAGCGGTCAAGCTTCTTCTGAAGAACCTGCTTTGATACCAATTGTTGGAAATAATACTGAGAGGGGGGGTAAATCAGTGTTATCAAGTCAATTATTTTCCAATTCATATACAGATTTGTATACGCTACTTTAGTTAGATAAACAAATGTATATACGCAACTTCGGTTAAATAAAACAACGTATAACTCACAGACTTGTAATTTAATTATTCTTCAGATGTTAATCTTAAATCTGTGTGTCAGAACCATATAGACATCAATTAGGAACAGAAAAACAGTGCAAACAATCACACACAAGAACACAAGATATAAGGTGGAAACCCAATGTGGGTGAAAACCACCCGCTGCAATTCATCTCTGTCTTCTTTCAATTAGAAACTTCTTTTTACAATGTTTTTGTACTGGTGCAATCTTATACCAGTACGTAGGCTTCTACCTGCAGAAGGTTACAACCTTCTCTCATTCTCCAGCTTCACCTGGAAGGGAGCTACAACCCCCTTTAGATCTTGTACTAGCTAAGGTACTAGTACGCAAGCTGCTACCTGCAGAAGGCTACAACCTTCTCTTTTCTTCCAGGGACCACGTTTCATAAATTTTCAAACTGGATCCATGAATAACATCAATCATACATCAAGTATATCTACAACAATCAATCTCCTTTGTACAACCCAATATAGAATCAACCAAACACTTCTCATAATGTTGTAACCAGATAACAGTGACAGTAACCAGACACCAATTCTGAACCCAGAACACTGTAGCAATAACCAGAAGCAGCTAAAGCATATTTCATGAAACGTACGCTACTTCACTATGCAGAACCTGCGTACATACGTAGTTGTATCAATGCCAACCAGTGTATACGTTGTCTTATTTCGCTGAACCTGCGTGTATACACACCTCTGATGTGCGGAACTTGCGTACAGATCTATGCAAGGCAATTTTCTCTTTTCAAGTATTCAGACATCAAATATACCCAGTTTATCAGATTTAGAGATCTAATCATGCACCAAATACAACAGATCAGAAACCATACAATGATACTACTATTTAAGCCTTAAGGTCTTGATTCATCAATAGACCTTATCCATCTTTTAGCGCTCAGGTTCCTCCTTGGATCAGATTCAGCAATGCACCATAAACCAATCACAGTGTTCCAGATCTTGCTCTTCTTCAGATATTCAATACTTGAATCAATGCCCTTGCCAAATGATCTCCTTCCCTTTTTATAGTCTTAGGCCTTTCTTAACCATGGTCCAAAACCATTGAGAACCAATAATAGGGACCCAATACCAGGGTTCAACACTTTGTATGCAATACCAAGGACCAAAACCATAGGTTCAAATATGTTGGACTAAATACCATGGATCAAACATAATTTTTCCTACATGTACGCGCTTTTTCTTGCATGAAAGTGCTTGCATACGCATACGCACCTTTTGATCGGTAATCCTGCGTATATACGCGACTTTTCTAAGATGAACCTGCGTATACCTTATTTTCTTTCTTTCTAAGAGCCTGAATTGTGATCTGCCCTTTGAGTAAGTTGCCATCAAGGACAACACCTGTGCCCTAGTGCCAAACCTGTGTCATAATGCCAACAAATAGGCTACCTTGCACAAAATCTTTTATCTTCAACTTTAGAATAAATATGATTAGTATGTAATGAAATTTAGAAAAGAGGAGCGCATCATTAAGGGTTTTTAATTTTAAGTCATAGAAACTCAAACTCATAGCACTGTAAAATCAAAGCCCAACAACTTCAATACTCTTTTCTAAGAAGAAAAATTAATAGAAGATGAAATAGGAAAGACTAATCACTGTGAAAATTTTATTAATCAACACATGAAAAGTGAAAGTACAATATTGTATTTTCCTTTGAGGTCCAAAATTCCCAAACCCCCTCCCCATCTAATTCCCCATTTTTTATTTATGTTGCCTATCTTAACTTCCTAACTGTTATGATCAGTTTCAAAACTTATTCTTAAGGCAGTTTTAGGAAATTTTGAATTAATTTAAATTATAAAAAGGTAGCTTTAACATGATATATATATATATATATATATATAACCCAAATTCTTTAAAAACAAAAACCCCACCTCTTTACAAGTCAGAAGAGAAAAATTAATACATTTTGGGTCCCACTATTGTACTTATGTGCACATCGAAAAAACAACATAAGGTTTTTTGAAATCCAATTACTACTTACGAGACCACTTGTAGCATTTTCTATAGATGAAGAAGGTGTTCTCGTAATGAATTTGGTCCTTTGATCATTCGACGGGCAGTTTAGGAATAATGCTTTGCGGGACCACATTCGGTTTAAACTCTAATTTATTTGTCCTCCCATAACTCTATTGGATTTGATCATGAATAATTTGGATCATTTATTATTTACGTTTGTGCAAAAATAATAAACACGCATTTACTCACAGTGCCATTGAATACATCTGAGTATTTTAGGTTTTCGAATGGTAAGGGATGAGAAACGTTGCCTGCAATACTAATGCAACTTCCCAAATTGATTTCAAAGCAAAGACCACTCCTGATGAGATCCAACATACTGGATAGGATTCAAAATAGAAATATCAATAAACTTCTCAATTTCAAAATCACAGTGACCCACTAATGTGGAGGGACACTCAATCAAGGAGTGTAATTGGTTCTTTTCTCCTTTAAGAGCAAGAAGTTTCACGGTATTATATGTTATAATTGTATAGGCTTGGAGTGTTTTCCCAAGACCCATGTCATCGCACAAAATCCCATGAATCTTGAAACGTTTAAGAAATGCCATCCACTATTTATAATCATCTAACTTGATAATTATTAAGAACTTGTTCCCAAAAGTGAGCATCTTCCACAGTTCTTGATG
The DNA here is from genome assembly GCA_000404065.3 of Pinus taeda. Classification (NCBI taxonomy): domain Eukaryota; kingdom Viridiplantae; phylum Streptophyta; class Pinopsida; order Pinales; family Pinaceae; genus Pinus; species Pinus taeda. The sequence goes on along the minus strand of APFE030531929.1, from coordinate 7,971 downwards.
ATAGATTCTCACTAAGTCCAGTTGGCAAAGGAACACCCCTAGCGAGTGGAAGAAGATGAACTAGCACAGAAAAGCTACACGTTACACTTTGTCTTATAGTGGGCTCATTGTCACTCATACATCCCAGAAGAGGAACAACAAGAAAAGGAGCATATGCCACCAGCTTTACTCCTAATTTCTCAACTAATGAAGTAACAAGCATGCCCGCACTTTTCCTCACCTGAATAGATGATGAATCCCTGAACATAGGGATGATTTTTCCCATTACTACTGCCATAACATGCGTTGTTAAATTTTTTTTTCCATACTTGAAATTCATTTTTAGGTTGTCGATCTAAAAGTGACATGGTAATGTCGTATACAACCAAAGATGCCAGGAAACAGTGTAAGTAATTTCAACTGTAAAGGTTGTACAAGTAGAGGCACAATTAAACGCACGACCTAAAGATTGTTTATCAAATCCTGTGGATCATCATTATATTCCACAACCTATGGATTTTCTATAGCCCATAAAACTCTTCCTTATCAAAAATTCCAACAAAGACAAGCTCTCGAGCAACTGACATAACATTGTTTATTGTTTTTGCCCAAATTTTATATAATTGATAAGGAGCATGCCAAATTTCCCTGTTGTGCATAGATTTAGTTGGTCAGCGATGTAATCAAGCATTATCAGTCAATTTATGCTTGGCATCTCAAACTTTTCTTCATCTATGCAAATTCGCCCAAATCCTTTATCTTCTCTAGATCTTGGGACAATAGCAATCACCTAAATATCCTTCAAATATGGGAAGTTAACAATGTTAACTCATTTTTTTCTTTAGTATAATAGGTCGTATGATATGACGCAATCGATGGAATCAAGGAGTTCCTCCTATGAAGCAGCACAATTAGCATTTAAAGCATGACATGCACTGTCACCAAGGCTCCCTACATACTTGAATATTCTCTATCTTCTTCCATTTTTTACAACTGATATATTGCGTCTAGTCCCTAGTATGTTGATCCTCACTCAGCCCATGTTGCTACATTTCACCTTTGTCCCTAATAGGAACAAAAACAACAAGATCCATGCCAGAATCATTAAGCAGATTTCCCTCTCTCATGCCCCTGTCGACATTGCCCCCTTTGCACATGTGGTCAATAATGTGTTGAACTTAATAAGTCATCCAGTCTTGTTGTTGGTATAAATCCATATTCCTGGAAAACCTCTCTACTTGCACAAAATGAAACCTAGAAATATCCCTTCTAACATCATTTTATCATTTTGTAGGAGCACCAAGAATGTCCTCGACTTGTAAAACTGCCAAAAAATACTATCAAGTGCCATCAAATTTTATTAAATTTAATGTTATGTTATAACTTTCTTGAAGATCTCTGATTTTCCAGCTGTGTCAGAATGAGCTCCAACACTTAGTAGAAGGGAGGCCATGAAAATAGTCCACGGAGATGGATTCCCAGGGCTAGATGGGAGTAGGCAGAGAAGTGCATAGGCCTTGTTTTTTTATGATTGGCTTGGCGATGGCATAGGAAGTGTAGGATATAATATATTTTCCAACATCCTAACATATTTTTGGCCAATAACAATATTTATGTAGTACTGCCACAATTTTCTCCACGCCAAAGTGTCTTGCGACCCGACTGTAGTGTGCCTACCAAATTAACTTGGCACGCTTGCTTGAAGGAACACAAAGGTGGATTAGGTAGCACAATAATGCATCCTAGAGGTGGAAGTATGGAACTTTCTTGCTATCCACCAGCATCTGTTATGTGTTGGAAAACTATAGATAATTTTTGCAAAGTTGTGGAAATCCAAAGGTCTTGTGGCCACAAGAATTGATAAAAGTTTTTAGTGCTTCAACCGAGGGCTCGCAAAGGCAATCTGCAACATGATTGGTGCTACCCTTCTTTTATTTAATGTTCAAATGGAATTCTTGCAGATATATGGAACGCTCTTGATGGTGATCATTTTGCAACTTCCCTTGTGCCTGTATCAACTGAAGAGGTTGGTGATCTGTGTGGATGACCGTCTCCTTCCCCGGAATGTAATGTTTCCATTGCCGACAAGCATGTACAATGCAATACATCTCTTTATGATAAGTGGCATTTTTCTTAATCGTATCGGAAAGTGTCTCACTGTAATAGGCCACCAAATTCCCTTGATGGGTGAGAACTGCACCAAATATAATATTCAAAGGAGTCTTTCTCAATTTTAAATGGTTGTTGCAGGTATGGAAATGTTAGCACTAGTGCAGAGCAGAGGTGATTATTTAGTTCAACGAACGTCTTCTATTAGGACTTGGTCTAGAAAAACTTTGCTTTCACTTTGCCCTTGGTAACTTGACTCAAAGGCCAAGTGATATGCAAGAATCCCAACACAAATCTCTGATAAAAAATGACAAGACCCAAAAAAATGTGAAGCATTGTTAGAGTGGTCGGTCTTGGCCAATCCTGAATTACTTGGATATTAGTTAGGTCCAGATGCACACCTTGCTCATCAATGATGTAACCCAGATATTGGACCTGGATCATGCCAAAGGTGCATTTCTCCAAGTTGGAACATAGTTTGTGTTGCCGCATATTTTGAAGGACCTACTAAATGTGTTGCAAGTGTTATTCCCAATTCTTGTTGAAGATGAGGATATAATCTTGATACACAACCACAAATGAGTTGGTAAAGGGCCGCAAGATGTCATCCATTAGCCTCATAAAAGTTGTATGGGCATTTGTCAACCCGAAAGGCATGATAAACCACTCAAAAAGGCCTCCTTGGATTTGAAGGTTGTTTCCATACATTTGTGGGCTCTATTGGAACCTAGTGATAGCTAGACTTTAAATCAATCTTACTAAAGTACTTGGCCCTGTTGAGCTGGTCAAGGAGGTCATTAATCGATGGGATTGGATACATGTTCCTAAAAGTACTTTTACTTAGTGCCCGATAATCAATGCGTAGTGTTCAAGTTCCATCAATTGATCTCCCACAAGGTGAATAACCTAGTCGGATGTGCCCTTTTTGCAAAAACTCCTAGATCTACTGCTTGATTTATTCATTTTCCAAAATAGAACGGCGGTCTATCGACCCATTAGGTAGGGACGCTCCAAGATTCAGAACGATCAAATGTTTGACCTGATAGTGCAAAGGTGCCCTTGTGGATGAGGAGAAGATTTCCTTGTATTATTTCGCGATCTTATCCACTTGCTTCTGCTGCGTGGTGGAACCCTTCTTGGGGGCCATGGATGTGGTCACAATATTCTCCTTGCTTTGATAGCGGATCAGAAAGAAAACAAGTTTCCTAGTCTGGGAGATGATCTCACTGCATTTCTTAGTAGAGATCAAAGAGATGGCAGTAGGTGGGGCTATCTTAAGTATCATGTATAACTTACTGCCTAAAGTAGTAATAACATTGTGAGGCCTAGACTCATACATAACATATATGTTCAATAAGTATGGTTGGCCTAATAACACATCACATACTTCAAGAGGAGAAAAATCACAAAATACCTCATCTGTGAAGGGCTTGATGTTGTAGGGAAGGCGACATTGTTGGCTGACACGAAGATATTGTCCTTGATGGAGCCACCCGATTGTGTATGGTTGCAGGTGTGGTGTGGTCAGTATGCCCAACCACTTAACAACCTTCATTGATATGAAGTTATTTTGGCTCTCATTGTTGATAATGAAGTGTACTGGAGACTGATTCAACCACATATGTGAGTGGAAGAGATGCTCCCCTCCCACTGGATCTTCAAGCTCAATTTTCTAGACCTTGGTGGTGGAAACGATGGTACTAGGCTCTGCATCAATAACATGCTTCCCTTTTTCATTCCCCTTGTCAGGTTCTGAATCAGAGTTAGAACATGCATTTAACTCTAAATCCTTAAGCTCAGCCGCTTGTGACTACTTGGGACAACACTCACTTGTGTTGTGAGTGGGGCTCTTCTGGAACTCACACCAATTTCCTATGTCCTTTGAATTCGTGGTGTTGTTCTTTGCTTGTGGCTTTAATGGGTTATCCTGGGTCACGCCACCTTGATTTTGTCCTTTGTTTTTCGATTTGGGGGCGCCTTTTCCTTGCTTCGAATTCGTAAATCTAAAGTCTCGCTTATTCTATTTAAATTTATGCTCAATTTTGACAACATATTGATATGCAGTGCCAAGCGAAGAGACGCCTAGGAACTCCATCACATCCTGGATGTATTTGTGTAGATAGTCGTGGTACTTGAGTACTAGATGTCACTTGGAATCCTTGATACCCAACTTCATGTGAAGGGTACGAAAAATATTTATGAATTCTGACACATCTTGGTCCCTTCCCTACCATAGTCTATTCCATTTTATGTATGTATCTTCATAGGTCCTGAAAAGGTAATATTGTTCCTTGACAGTGTATTGAAAAAGAATCCAACTAGGTCCAGCTAAAAATAGTGAGGGTTTCCTTTCATCCCTTTGCTCACAATAGGTTTCCCACCAGTCCTTGACATGGGGGGCAACCTTAAGGAGTGAAAAAAAAGTATTTTTCTCTCTATTGGAAAAAATGGACCAAGAAATATCCTTCTAGTATATTCAACCATTTAACTATGACATCTACATCTATTTGGCCTTCAAGTATAGGAATTTAAAATTTAACTTGTACCTTGAAGGAGGTAGCACCCGTGAGGTGGTTGTCGGATGAATATTCTTCGCTCACTGATACCCACCAAAGGATGAGGGAAAAACTATCCATCATCTCATTCCTTTTTCACTCAAGGAATTATTCAATCAACATTTTGAAATGATCTCCTACTCCCTCATATTTATTTTCTTCTGCCATAGGAGGATGTCAGGGTCGATGACGCTGGTCTTGCAAGGGTTCAATCAGTTCAAGTCCTAACTCCTTATACCCTGACCTCCTTGAGGACATGCATATGAAAACAGAGAAAGAGAAGACCACTCTGATATCACGGATCTAGACTTATGCAAGAATGAAATGAAATACAGATTCAAACAGAAACATAGAGCTATAATGACAAATTAACTTCAATTCATTAATAACAAATACTAAAAATTGTTTACATGTAGAATGGAAATAAACTAACTCGGGAAATGGTAGCTTATCACTGAGAAGAGATGTGATGGTTACATTCCTTCTAAATTGTGTGACAATGTTGAAGGAAAACCCTAAACATCCAAAAACCCTACCCTAGGAGATGAAGCACCAAAAGTTTGCGGGCCTCGTTGGAGTTAGTTGGTACACCAACTTCCTAGTGTCATAACTTTAGGATATGATCTTCGTTTGATGCATATGATACATCATTAGAAATATCTATCTGAAGACTACAATTTTAGACTAAAAACGCTTACTGGAAACTAATGGTTTTCTTGTTTTCCAACAAAACATCATTTAGTGCCCCAAAACGACTCCGAAATCTTAGGACCCGAAAAACTGCCAAATAGTAAATTACGCTACAATTAAGGAAATTGAAAGAGACAGTGTTGGGGGTTCAAGTGGAACAGGAGGGTGGCCACAAATATCCACATGGATAATTCCTCCCCCCTTAGGAAGCAATGTTCCCCATTGTGTTGAGTGCCTCCAGGAGATGGGGAAAGTTCTTCTGAACTTGGCGCTTGGTGAGCCACTTTCCCTAGTGCACGAGTTGGAAAACTTTGACAACCCAATACCGTTGGATCATATGTTTGTAAGTGTTCTTTATTTTTGTGTCCATGATTGAATTATTTGAGGCATGTTCCTTACAGTTTAGGTTGAGCTTTGTTGGTGTTAGTTGTTTGGCAATGTCCGATGTGTCCAACAATGGTGGAAAGTATGGCCGAAGGCAGTGCAAATTGAACATTAGGCATGGGCCAAGGAATGGGGGAATGTTGAGATCGAAAACATTATCTCACACAACCTTGGTGATGGTGTAAGGCATGTATCAAAGTGGTCAGAGCTTCCAATTGGCCCCAACAAAGCGTTCTTTCTACAAATGCAACCAAACTTTGTCTCCCACCTAAAACTTATGTGGCACCTGATGTCGATCATCTTGTTGTTTGTACTTGGCATTGGATTTATCCAAGATGTCGTGAACCTGCTAGCAGATGTGTCGGATGTGTTCAAAACCTGGTTACTTTATCATCCTCACATTGTACATGTGTAGATTATGCATGTGTAGTCGCATGAGGAATGACAAAAACAATCAAACATAATGGTTGAAATCCTAGACACACTTGAAAGGGTTTGCAGCCCATCGAGCTTTGGAGAGCCCCATTATAGTTATGTTGCATATAGGGAAGGCTCTCATCCCATTTTAGTGGATGCTTGGGGTTGTACATGTGTAGTATGCGCACAATCATCTTATTGACGACCTCTGTCTAGCCATCAGTCTAGGGATGGAACACAGTCGACTTGGTGGGCTTGGTGTCCAATAATGACCAAAGGCTTGACCATAAGGTGCTTAGGAACCTGCTATCCAAATTTGATATAATGGTCTGTGGGATCCCCAAATGTACACATACTCATTTAAAGAAGAGTTTGGTAGTGTCCTCTATGGTGATACTCTTCTTACAGGCCACCAATATAGTGATCTTAGAAAATTTGTCCATGACCACAAATACACAGTCCTTACCATGCTTGGTAGAAGGGAGGTCAGATAGATAGTCCATGAAGATGGATTCCTAGGGTTGGCTGAGAGTATGCAAAGGAGTGTACAAGCCTTACTTTTTTATGGTTGGATTCACGATGCCACAGACAATGTTGTATCTAACATATTTTCCAACATCTTGTCGGAGTTTTGGCCAATGAAAATACTTTTGTAGTACTATCACAATTTTCTCCACGCCAAAGTGTCTTGCAACTCAAGTGTTGTGTGCCACCCAAATCCACTTGCCACTCTCGCTTGAAGGAACATAGAGGTGGACCAAGTAGCACAATAATGCATCCTGGAGGTGGAAGTTTGGAACTTGCTTTCCGTACACCAACATCTAGTATGTGGTGGCGAAATTTGGATCATTTTTGCATAGTTGTGGCAATCTAGAGGTCTTTTGGCCACAAGAGTTGAGAACGTGGTTAGTGTTGCAACCTAGGGCTGACTAAGGCAATTTGAAACATGATTGGTCTTGCCCTTCTTATGTTTAATTTTCAAATGGAATTGTTGCTAGTATGTGCACAAATTCTGATGGCAATCATTTTGCAACTTCCCTTGTGTCTGTATAAAATAAAGAGGTCGGCAATCTATGTGGATGACCATCTCCTTCCCCATAATGTAATGTTTCCATTGTCGCCAAGCTTGCACAATGGAATACATCTCTTTATCATAGGTGGGGTATTTCTAAATTGTACTAGAAAGTTTCTCATTGTGATAGGCCACCAGATGCCCTTTCTGTGTGAGAACTGCACCAATAGCATAGTCGAAGGCATTTCTCTCAATTTCAAATAGTTGTTACAAGTCTGACAATGCTAGTATTTGTGTAGAGTAGAGGTGGTGCTTCAGTTCAACGAATGCCTTCTATTGGGACTTAGATAAGAAAAGAAATTCTTTCGCTTCGCCCTTGTTAACTTGACTCAAATACCAAGTGATATGAGAGGATACCAACACAAACCTCCAATAAACATTGGCAGGGACCAAAAAGTTGTGAAGCTCTGTTAGAGTGGTTATGGTTGGCCAATCTCGAATGACTTATATCTTAGCCAAATCCACGTGCAAGCCTCTCTCATCAATGTTGTAACTCGGATATTGGACCTGGCTCATGCCAAAGTTGCATTCTCCAAGTTGGAACATAGTTTGTGTTACCAAAGGGTTTGAAGGACCTACCGAATGTGTTGCAAGTGCTCTTCACAATTCTTGTTGAAGATGAGGATATATACAACCATGAATGATTTGTAGAAATTTTGAATAATTTAACACATATTCAACAGAGATTATCCTGATCATGTACTATTGCGGAAAACATACACAATACATAAGCTCCTCTTCGTTGATCATCAATATAGCAGCATC
>APFE030531928.1:49108-94653 GCA_000404065.3 Pinus taeda | reverse complement strand
AGATCCACAGATTAGGAAGCAAGAAACTATACTAATAGTATAAGCACAAGGTCTAGTTTTGTCTTCGTCGCAAAGGAAAAAAATCACATTATTTAATATGGGACTTTAGAAAACGACACATACTATAGTCAAATCATCATGTTGTTAATACTATTATATGTCATGGATTCATACTTGTTTCGAGCACGGGGTGGCAGGTCCCGAGCTGTCTACAATTAGTAATCGACGAGGATTCGGTGATGGTGGTTACAAGTATAGCCAGCGCAAAACCCAAATCCAATCACATCACATCATAGACATGTAGATAGCCCATGGAATATTTTAGGGTTGGAATAGTTTAACTGATTATAAATAGTTTATGGGATTATTCTTTTCTTGTTTTTAGTTTTTTGCAATTTAATCTTTTTCATTTGAAACCTTCAAACAATTTCTTCACTGAAAAAACAATGCGAAGAAATAGATACTAACATATCACATAACTTTATATTTTGAAATAAAATCTAATTTCATTACAGTAGTGGACGTGAATATATTAAATATAATTTTGGTATTATATGACTTCAATTAACTTATATCCAATTCGATAGTTCACCCATATGATGTTTGTTGACGACCTATTTTTCAGGGAGTGTCACATATCCACATGTTAAAATATACATAAATAAAAAATGTAAATTCAATAAAGTATTGTAAATTAAATACATAACTATTAGCACGTGAACAATTATGATTTTAAACAGAACTCTGAATTTTTTTTCCAAAGTGATTCTGGTTATTTGTAAGATTTATACATTAAAAATGTGAACCCCTTTCAATATGACCCACTGCGGCCCTTACATTCCTTCCATGACTATATTTACAAGTTGAAAAAAGGGAGTGGGCTTTCTAACTGAGCCATTTGTCCCTCTGACACATGAAAGACTTTTCGAGCTCCTTAGCATTTAAAATTGGACTTAATAGTTGTCTGCCTTTCTGAGTGATATTAACTCTTACCACTTGTTCTCCCACGCTACATTAATGTTCTGGTTGTCGTATCAGCCTAGGTGGAGGCTTCTCCTCTCTGGAGTCTTCATGGTGGTACCACTTCATCGATGGTCTCGGGACTCATTCAAAATTAATGGCCTCCGCTCGCTATTTGGATCAGACAGTGGAGGGAACCTCGGGGGTTCTATGCCTTGGAAGAAAATATGTTGTTCATCATTCTTTTCCTTCCTGGAGATGGAAACTGTGTGCTTAGAAGGGTTTTCTCCATATCAAGGTGCTCACAGGTCTATTTCTCATAGCTGGTGCGATTTGTATTGTAAAACTGGTTCGTTCTTGTCATTCCATGATTCCTAATTGTCTATGGCCTCTATGGTAGCCATAACGGCCTCTGGCTCGGCACTCTACAACGACGAGGGCTTGCAAAGACTTATCGGGGGTTCCAAAGAATTTTATTGATATTCATATATATTGTGGTTTACGCTCTTTTATATGAATTTCTCTTATAAAAGATTATAATAAAAAGGCTGAACTTAAAGCATATATGTATTATATTTTAAAGCCCTAGCAGGTCCACAATCATCATACAACACTTTATATATATATGGCATGCTGATTGCAGGCCAGATCCGATAGAGATATATATTATGTTATATAAGTCTGTCGGGTCCATAAGGCATGCAAAAAGACAGTTTTTAAGTTATAAGGCAATTTTCGGGCGGAGCAAAAGTGATGGATGGTTTTTAATGGAATCAATCCGATTTCACTCAGCATTTAACATGTAGTAGTCACCTAGAGAGAGGAAACCACCCATTTTGGGTAGGTATTCTATGAGCTTAAGTCCCACCTGAAAACCTTTGTAGATTGTCCATCTGAAAGGTGTAGATCAATGGCAGGGATGAATCGACGAGAAGTATACATTGGGAATTGTGTTGAGCCTGTATTGGAAGCAGAAAAGCATGTTTTATTATATATTTTCTTTTTTAAAGATATATGCATAATTCCAAATATTTTCATAGTTATTGTGGCCATGTGCATAAGTTAAGCTTTACATGGGTTTTAAGGCATAAAGACCTGTATGTAATGCTTCCCATAGTATAAAAGCCCCAATAAAGTTATATGGCTTCAATTTAATGTATGTCCAGGGTTGAAAGGCTCAAGGCCTAAAGAAATGCTTCCAATAGGCTTAGTGGGCCATAACGCACAGGCCCCAAGATCGATATTTTATTAAGGAAAGGGATTTTGGTTAACTCCCAAGATCTCTTTTCATCAAAAACCTAAGATAAACAAAAGGGGCTAATATTATAAACCTGAGGAGTTAATAAACCCAATGCTTTAATATTATAAACCCAAGGAATTATTGAACCCATGAATAAATATTTAAAACCTAAGGGATCAAGAAGTGCAAGGGATTGATATTACAAATACAAGAGATTAATAAAGATGACAATGATTGATATTATAAACCCAATTTAATAATAAACCCAAAGGATTAATACTAAAACCCCAAGGGAGTATGACCCTAGGGAAATAATATTAAACCCATGGGACTAATATTATAAACCCAACATTGTTAAACCCAAATATAAACACTACAAACACTAAAATAAACATGGTTTATTTTCATGGTGACTCAATCTTTGTCAAAATGCGACATTCAACCAAGGGACTAATATTATAAAACCAACGTTGGTAAACCCAACAAATATAAATACTACAAAAACTAAAATAAACATGGTTCATTTTGATGGTGAGACAATTCTTGTCACAATGCGACATTCAACAATGATTGACCATGTTTGGCTATGATTGAAAATGGTTTACAATGATTGATATTAGAAACCAAACACAATAATGAACCCAAGGGATTGATATTATAAACCCAAATGAACAATAAACCCAAGGGATTAATACTAAAAGCCCAAGGCATTATGAAGCCAATGGAATAATATTAAACCAAAGGGCCTAATACTATAGACCCAACAACATTGAAGCATGAGACTAATATTATAAACCCAACATTGGTAAACCCAAATATATATACTACAAACACTAAAATAAACATCGTTTATTTTGATGGTAAGACAATTCTTGTCACAATGTGACATTCAACCATGATTGACCATGTTTGGCTATGATTGACAATGGTTTACAATGATTGATATTATAAACCAAATGGAATAATGAACCCAAGGGATTGATATTATAAACCCAAGGGATTAATAGTAAAACCCTAATGAAGAATAAACCCAAGGGATTAATACTAAAAGCCAAAGGTATTATCAACCCAAGGGAATAATAAACCCAAGGGATTGACATAATAAACCCAAAGGAATAATAAACCCTTTTATCATTTATTTTCATGGTGAGACAATCATTGTCACAATGTGATATTGAACCATGGTTGGCTATGATTGACAATGGTTTACCATGATCGATATTATAAACCTAAGGGGATAATAAACCCAAGGGATTGATATTATAAACCTAAAGGAATAATAAAAAAGGTGATCAATACTAAAACCCAAGGGTTTATGAACCCAAGAGTTTATGAACCCAAGGAAATAATATTAAACCCATGGGACTAATATTATAAACCAGACATTGTTAAACCTGAATATAAACACTACACATACTAAAATAAACATGGATTATTTTCATGGTGAGTCAATCTCTGTCAAAATATGATATTTAAACAAGGGACTAATATTATAAAGCCAACATTGGTAAACCCAAATATAAATACTACAAACACTAAAATAAACATGGTTTATTTTGATGGTGAGACAATTCTTGTCACAATGCGACATTCAACCATGATGACCATGTTTGGCTATGATTGACAATGGTTTACAATGACTGATATTATAAACCAAACAAGACAATGAACCCAAGGGATTGATATTATAAACCCAAATGAACAATAAACCCAAGAGATTAATACTAAAACCCCAATGAACAATAAACCCAAGGGATTGATACTAAAAGCCCAAGGGATTATGAACCCAATGGAATAATATTAAACCGAAGGGCCTAATACTATAGACCCAACAACATTGAAGCATGGGACTAATATTATAAAACCAACATTGGTAAACCCAAATATAAAAACCACAACCATGATGGTGAGACAATTCTTGTCACAATGCGACATTCAACCATGATTGACCATGTTTGGCTATGATTGGCGATGTTTTACAATGATTGATACTATAAACCAAAAGGAATAATGAACCCAAGGGATTGATATTATAAACCCAAATGAACAATAAACCCAAGGGATTAATACTAAAACCCCAATGAACAATAAAACCAAGGTATTAATACTAAAAGCCCAAGGGATTATAACCATAAAGGAATAATAAACCCAAGAGATTATTATTTTTTTTCATGGTGAGACAACTGTTGTCACAATGTGACATTGAACCATGGTTGGCTATGATTGACAATGGTTTACCATGATCGATATTATAAACCTGCGTGAATATAAACCCAAGGGATTGATATTATAAACCTAAATGAATAATAAACAAAGGGATCAATATTAAAACCCCAATGGTTTATGAACCCAAGGAAATAATAATAAACCCATGGGACTGATATTATAAACCCAAATATAAACTCTACAAACACTAAAATAAACATGGTTTATTTTCATGGTGAATCAATCTTTGTAAAGATGCGACATTCAACCAAGGGACTAATATTATAAAACCAACATTGGTAAACACAACAAATATAAATACTACAAACACTAAAATAAACATGGTTTATTTTGACGGTGAGACAATTCTTGTCACAATGTGACATTCAACCATGATTGACCATGTTTGGCTATGATTGACAACAGTTTACAATGATTGATATTATAAACCAAATGCAATAATGAACCCAAGGGTTTGATATTATAAACCCAAATGAACAATAAACCCAAGGGATTAATACTAAAACCCCGATGAACAATAAACCCAAGGGATTTATACTAAAATCCCAAGGAATTATGAACCCAACGTAATAATATTAAACTGAAGGGCCTAATACTATAAACCCAACAATGGTAAACTCAAATGTAAATACTACAAAAATCAAAATAAACATGATTTAGTTTGATGGTGAGACAATCATTGTTAGAATGTGAGAATCAACCGTGGTTTACCATGATCGATATTATAAGCCTAAGGGAATAATAAACCCTTGGGGATTCGTGAATATTAAATTAGAATAAAAGAGGGACTGGATGAACTCATATGGCAACAATCTGACAGTGGCATATACTCTCCAAAGGGGGGCTACCAAGTGCTGATATCTCATAAAGTTCCTGACTTCATAACTTTCTGGTGGAAGGCCATTTGGATACTTACAGTGACACCCCGGGCCAAATTATTCTTCTGGTGCATACTAAAAAACAATGTCCCCACTGGGGAAAATCTAATGCACCATGCCATCCACGGGCCTACATGGTGTACGTTGTGCAAAAACAATGTTGAATCGACATTTCACCTCTTCCTGAAGTGCACTGCCCTGAAGGAACTATGGCAAAACATATCATCTGTGATTCAATTCACGAGAACCTGGAAGGGTGACGATTTAAATAGTGCCTAGGAAGATTGGTACCACCGAAACAAGGGATCCAAATTGCAGAGCCTCCCTCTTATTATAAGTTGGCAATTATGGTTGACGTTGAACCGAATCATATTTGATGGTAAAAATGCAAACTGGCCACACATATATGCACAGATTATATCAGATTACAATGATGTACCGAAACCACCACAACCTCGAGCTAGAAGGCCTCGCGATCCACCTCTCATAGATAAGAATACCCCATGGTGATTCTTTGATGGCGCAACCAAACAGCAGGGGTGCGGGGCTGGATTTATCCTCTACATGAATGAACAACACTATTATAAAGTCCGAAAGGGTTTGGGGACTGGCTCAAACAATTTTGCTGGGCTCATTACCTTTCGTCACCTCATGCATTTCTCATTGGGCCATAATTGCATGAACATTCATATTTTCGGCGATTCAAATATCATCATAGACTGGTTTAATGATACAACTGCATTCCACACTGACACACTCAGCAATATATTGGATGAAATAAATATTATGAAGGCACATTTTAATGATATATCTTGTAATCATATTTACAGGGAACACAACAGCAGTGCCGACGAATTATCCAAGGCGGCCACAGCACTACACTGAGGAGAGTGGGTGATCCAGAAGTAGCGAGGGTCTAATTCTTTTCAATATTATCATCGGTCATACATAGACCCTCAATACCACAGGGCGAACAACCCATGAACTGCATATCTGATATAATTTTTGAACAAATTGTACAGTTATTTTGATTACATTTTGGACGGAAAGTATATAAATGGCCCTGCGTGGCAATATGTATATAAAACAAAAGAACCTAAATGACCATCCTATGTGATGAACTAGTCAAACCATGCTGATATATTTGTTTATCTATTTTGCTGAGCCAACAGGCTGACAGACTCTAGCATATGCATCTCGATGCATCTACGGTATGTAATTTTTCAAAGTATAATGAAAAATTATGATTTTTCCAGGGGAAAAAAAATTAACCCTTGGGATTAATATGAGAAACCCAAAGGAATAATAAAACGAAGCGATTAATAGTAAGACCCCAAGCGATTGTGAACCCAAGGGACTAATATTAAATCCAAGGGACTAATATTATAAACATTAAAATAAACATGATCGACCATCATTGATTTATATATTCAAACAATTTTTATCACAATTCCATGTTGGGCCATGGTCGACATTATAATAAACCATGTTTGACTCGCGAATAATAAACCCAAGTGATTGATATTATAAACCCAAGGGATTAATACTAAAACCGCAAGCGATTATGAATCTAAGGCAATATTATTAATCAAAAGGGACTAATAATATAATAGAATGAACCCAAGGGATTGATATAATAAACCCAAATGAATAATAAACCCAAGGGATTAACAATAAAACCTCAAGGGATTATAAACCGAAGAAATTATTAATATTAAAAAGATGAAGAACAAAGAAAATGAATAATTTGATATTATAAATAATTGGGAATTAATAAACCCAAGGGAAACATATTAGAACCCTGTTGCGCTATACAAAAACCCTCCCCATTTCAAAATTTTTATATAAAAATTTTCACAAGAAATGGGTCCCTTTTTTAATAAACTTAGCTAAAATCAATAGTTCTAAATAATAAGTCTTTTTTCTTTTAGGATAACTTTAATAACAATCGCATTTTGCAAAAAATCCATATGATACATGAAAATCCTTATGATGAAGTCTGATCCACTGTAAACACGAAACAAAACCTTGTCATAAGGTAAACGATAAATGAAACATATCGCATCACGCACATCCTTTGGGTAAAAGATGGACTTAACGTTTCCTTTGGCATCCCCCGATGCAATAACACAATTGGAAAGCACATATCGCAAATTTCTTAAAGAAACATTCCAAGCGGTCATACAACTCCGCTGATGTGACAAGCCGATCGCAATCGCGCATTGTAAGGTCCCGAAACACATAACAAATGCCCATTTGAAATCTGCCAATGTGATTTCATCATCATAAATAAAGGTGTGCTTTTCAATAAAGTGGAAATAATACAGTTAAACGAATGCTTACAGGTTTTAAGAGCATAAATCATTAGTAAATGAGAAATAAATGATTTATTGATTTCTTAAAGATTATCCTGCCTCCCTATGACAACTCACTCTTTATCGCAATCAGAGCTATATGAAGGAAATGACTAAAGCATAAAGTTGGGCCTATCAATCAGCGATATGTGATTATTGCTAATTCCTGATTGGGAAAGTCACGATATTTACTTTAAAGAACTATTATTAATATGTGGGACGTGACATATCATTATGAAATTTAATGATCACGATTGGTAATTGTCGAAATCATTAATAAAGAAGTTATGGTTGAATCCTTCAAGGATTTCATCCGTGGTAACATAATATATCAAATTCATCTCAGTTATTGCGCTTAATTGTTGTTAATCTTGTGTATTGTGCATTATATTGGAATGGATTTTCTCCTCTATTACGGTCATCTGTTTGTTTTGCAGAGTAAGTTTTAATTCATTAATTCAGTAGAAATGTCGAAGAAATCAAAGAAATTAAAGGTTGTAGTCTTAACCAAAGAGGAACTAGTAAAGAAGGTCTTGATAGGTGATACTACCTGTGCCGGCGAGGGAAAGCTTCATGGGAATGCATATATAATTTATTGGAAGCTGAAGATCCAAAAGAAATTGAAGAAGAAAAGGGAATAGTTGATTCCACTAACAAATAAAAGAATACTTTAAAGCATTTGGCCAGCTCTTTTATCCACAGAATAGTTGCCCGCACCAGAATATTACCCTACAATGACTTAGTTAGATGGGTAATCGAGAGTATCAACATAATAGATAGAGAATTCTTTTACGGCTGATGGAAGGATGTTCAGGTTGTTTAGAGCAGAAGATATGATTTTGGCATTATGATGCATGTGTTGTACTTGATGGCAACCCACTTGTAGAAGAACAACTCACACAGATGACAGACCATAGTGCAGCAGGTCAGTAGCAAAGAATTGATGATCAGACTACAAAGGATGAAGAAAGAAGAGTATATACGTAGGTTCACTATATACCAAGTCGTGTACACACGCAGGTTCACTATATACCAAGTCGCGTATATACACGGGTTCGCTATATACCAAGTAGTGTATAGACGCAGGTTATACACGCAGGTTCATTGTATACAAAGGCATGTATACACATGATATTTCTGATCAAAAGTCGCGTATGCATATGCATGCACATTCATGCATGAAAAACCGCGTAGATGTGGGAAAGCTTATTTTTGGGTCCGTGGTATTTGGGCCATGATATTTTGGTATTTGGTCCTTGGTATTGCATCCGAAATGTTGAACCCAGTTATTGGGTCCCTAGTATTGGTTCTAAATGGTTTTGGACCATGGTATTGAGTAAGGCCTAAGACTATAAAAGTAGAAGAAGATCATTAGGTAAAGGCATTGAGAAAGTCTTGAATATCTAATGAAGTATGAGATCCAGTATGCAGGTTATGGGTTCATGATGCTTTGCTTGATCTGAGCTAAGGAGGAATCTTAGCGGTTGATGGAGAACAAGATCTAAGGATAGATCGGTATCTAATGGCTTGGAATGAATCATCTCTATACGGTTTGATCTTATTTAGTCTAGATCTGTATACTGACACATGTAATGTTCTGTAAATATTATGATCTGGGTATAGCTCAAGTTTGGAATAGCTGCAAATCATGAATGAATATTTACAGACATATACGATGGTTAACTATGATAAAAGCACATACATACGCAGGTTAGGTACATCTAAGTAGCGTATACCATATAAGCTATGATGTTTGAAGTTACAGGTGTTTCTGGCTGTTGATGAGTTCTGATGATATTTACTGGTGTCAGTATTTTGCATATTCAGATTGGTTGATTACGTTTAGCTTTAGTGTTGATGGATGAGATCTATAATGGATCAAGATCAAAATGACTTATATTTATGTGATCTGATGAACTATATCTGGTTTCTAATATATGTATTATCCTTGTATATGTAATGATCTTGGTATGTCTAAAGTCAGGAAGTGCAGAGAAGTTATAAGTAAGTAATTAATGACATATACGCTGGTTCGCCTTGGTGAAGTTGCATATACATGCTAGTTCGGATCTTCCAAGTAGCGTATGCACTCTGATGCATGATTTTGATGATACAGTTGGATCTGGATATTGTTGCAGAGTTTTGTGTTCTGCTCTGTGTTCTAGTGATTGCATTTTGTTGACAGGGTTCAATGATTCAGTATTGGGTGATTCAGAGATTGATGATGTAAGTGGTGATTATTTTTTGTGCTTCAATGATATTGATGGGTCCAGTATGAAAATTGAATGAAACGTGGCATTCAGATTGTGACGTTGTGTTCCATGAGTCTCCAATCTGAAAATTTATGAAACGTGGTACTTGGAGTAAGAAAAGAGAAGGTTGTAGCCTTCTGTAGGTCAGCACCTACGTACTAGTACATCAGCTAGTACAAGAGCTAAGGGGGTTATAGCTCCCTTCTAGGAGAAGCTAGAGAATGAGAGAAGGTTGTAGCATAAGATGGCATAGGTTCAAGGGGAGCATATGCTTTTAATAATGCATTGTTGGCATTATGGTTAGTAGTCCTTGGTGATGATGCTTAAATAGCTAGATGATACATCTTTCTATGATATGGTTATGAGTTGTCCATAACAAAATCTCATATGGTTCATGGGGTCACATAGTTTGTATTCAGATCAGATTTATGGATGATGATACATATATGTTGCTTACATGTTGATCTTCATAAGGACAAGGAGAAGTACAAAGCTTGAGTACACAACTTCATTATTTGATGATGAGTCACTCATTTCTTTTATACTACTGTCATCATGCCTTCAAAGATGCATAAAGTTCATATAATATAGTTATGATGCAGGATTCCTATAGTTATTGGCTCTTACATGGTTGAGGATTGTTGCTTGAGCTCAAGATACATAGTGCTATATATAGTATGCTGGATATATGGATGATTACTCAAAGTTGCATTGTTGGAGACATGATGATGATGAGTTCTTACGTATATGATGATAGGTTGATACTCACATATGTTGAGTGATGCTTATCAGATGAGGGATGTTCCCGAGTGATGATACATGGATGGTATAAAAGATCATACGGATCTTGATGATGATGATGTTATGATCATAGATAATGACTATGGTGTTTTCACATACATATGATATGATGTGAATTATTTTGTTACTGCTTGGTGATATGACATATGCTAAGTTGATTCATGGAAGGAAATGAAGCAAGTTGTTCTTGATGAGATCAAGAGGATGAGTTGATATCTATATGGAGACATACTTTTTCACAGGACATATACAGGTTGCTGGTCTGGATGTTGTTGACAGATGCTTATGGAGCAGATCATACATGATGTATGATAGTTGAGAATGACTATCATGGTATTGTTTAGATATTTGGTCTTTGTTATAAATGTCATGTATATCATTCAATGTAAAGGTCATATCAAGACCCATGATGTAATAATTTGTCTCTGTCTATTGTAGACTTTTGATGAATCCCTTTTGGCCATATGATGTAATTTATTACCCCACTATGCATGGGAAGGATGATGTAATATTTCTGTCATGTATAAACAATTGGTATCTGGTGTATCCCCACTTGGTTAGGTGGATGAGTCAATATTGGTATATCCCCACTTGGTTGGGATATGGATGTATGTATGAGTATTTGGTGATAGGAAGGTCATCTATGATGTATAGAGTCATGTTCTTCTTGTAGAAAATCCTTTTGCAGACATTGCTTACAGTCAGGGGGAGCATGAACAACACACTTCAGCAAAGCAAAGAATTCAGCATGTACTCAGAGGGAGCATGGACAGATTGGTACACCTTGGCATATACAAAGGGGGAGCTCAATCAGAGATTTCAGCAGGTACTCAGGGAGAGTATAGACGGCGGAATGTATATCAAGGAAGAGAATATCTTGGTCCGCCCTTTGCCCTTGATGTCAAAGGGGGAGAGTGACTTGGTATGGTTGTTGTCATCAAGTCCAAAGGGGGAGATTGTTGGCATTATGACGCATGTTTTGTACTTGATGGAAACCCACTTGTAGCAGAACAACTCACACAGATGAAAAATCATAGTGCAACAGGTCAGTAGCAACGAATTAATGATCAAACTACAAAGAATGAAGAAAGAAGAGTATATAAGCAAGTTCACTATATATCAAGTCGTGTACACACGCAGGTTCACTATATACCAAGTCGCGTATATACACACATTCGCTATATACCAAGTAGTGTGTACACACAGGTTATACATGCAGGTTCACTATATAGAAAGGTGCATATACACATGGGATTTCTCATCAAAAGTCGCGTATGCGTATGCACGCACTTTCATGCATGCAAAAGCGCGTACATGTGGGAAAGCTTAGTTTTGGGTCCATGGTATTTGGTCCATGTTATTTTGGTATTTTGTCCTTGGTATTGCGTCTCAAATGTTGAACCTGGGTATTGAGTCCCTAGTATTGGTTTTAAATGGTTTTGGACCATGGTATTGAGTAAGGCCTAAGACTATAAAAGGAGAAGAAGATCATTAGGCAAAGGCATTGAGAAATTCTTGAATATCTGATGAAGTATGAGATCCAATATGCAGGTTATGGATTCATGATGCTTTGCTTGATCTGCGCTAAGGAGGAATCTCAACGGTTGACGGAGAACAAGATCTAAGGATAGATCGGGATCTAATGGCTTGGAATGAATCATATCTATATGGTTTGATCTTGTCTAGTCTAGATCTATATACTGACACATGTAATGTTCTGTAAACATTATGATCTGGGCATAGCTCAAGTTGGGAAAAGATGCAAATCATGAATGAATATTTGCAGACATACACGCTGGTTGACTATGATAAAAGCACGTACATACGCAGGTTAGATACATCTAACTAGCGTATATCATATAAGCTATGATGTTTGAAGTTACAGGTGTTTCTGGTTGTTGATGAGTTCTGATGATTGTTTACTGGTGTTAGTATTGTGCATATTCAGATTGGTTGATTATGTTTAGCTTCAGTGTTGATGGATGAGATCTATAATTGATCAGGATCAGAATGACTTATCTTTATGTGATCTGATGAACTAGATCTGGTTGCTAACATATGTATTATCCTTGTATATGTAATGATCTGGGTATGTCTAAAGTCAGGAAGTGCAGTGAAGTTATAAGTAAGTAATTAATGACATATACGCTGGTTCGCTTTGGTGAAGTTGCGTATACACGCTGGTTCGACTCTTCCAAGTAGCGTATGCACTATGATGCATGATTTTGATGATACAGTTGGATCTGGATATTGTTGTAGAGTTTTTTGTTCTGCTCTGTGTTCTGGTGACTACATTTTGTTGACAGGGTTCAGTGATTCAGTATTGGGTGATTCAAAGATTGATGATTCAAGTGGTGATTTTTTTTTGTGCTTCAATGATATTGATGGGTCCAGTATGAAAATTGGATGAAACGTGGCCTTCATATTGTGACGTTTTGTTCCATGTGTATCCAGTCTGAAAATTTATGAAACATGGTACCCGGAGGAAGAAAAGAGAAGGTTGTAGCCTTCTGTAGGTCAGCACCTACGTACTAGTACATCAGCTAGTACAAGAGCTACGGGGGTTGTAGCTCCCTTCCAGGAGAAGCTGGAGAATGAGAGAAGGTTGTATCCTTCTGCAAGTAACAGCCTACGTACTGGTATAAGACTACACCAGTACAGAAATATTGTAAAGAGATGTTTCTAATTAAAAGAAGATAGAGACGAATTGCAGTAGGTGGTTTTCACTCACATTGGGTTTCCACTTTATATCATAGTGTTCATGTGTGCTTCTTATGTGTGATGATCTGTTCTATTTTACTGCACCTGTTTACTATTCATATGGTTAATGAAGTTCTAGTGCACTGATTAAAAATCAACATATAATGGATTAACAGAATCTTTAGTTTACTGGATATACACTAGTTGCATTAGACACAGTTGTGTGTACACGCGGGTTCCCTTAACTAAAGTGGCATATATATATCTGAGTGTGAAAATGAAAAAGTGTTTGATTTGATAATACCGATTCACCCCGCGTTCTCAGTATTATTTCCAACATATGAAAAAGATGTACCATTTGTCGGAACCGAAGAAGCATTACAATAAGGAATTTGTCGAAGCCTTTGACAAAGAAAATGACGTGAAATTGGATCCTATTTGGCAGTGGAGGCATTACCCAAACAAACACAAGCATGAATCATCAGGTATGTATTCCGTTGACTCCTTAGCATCTCCTTACTGCTATGCTGGTGCTATGATATGTAGACTCTTTAAGTCTTCGATTCCGCTAGGTTTTCAATGGAAATGGTTCTTTTAATGGAGGTAGCAGTTAACTCGTATATCATGGATTGGGAAACCATTTGGTATGATAAAATGGCTAACCATATCCTTGATTATAGAAGAAACATATTCGTGACTACCCAGGTAATACCCCCATTTTATATGAGTGCCTACATTATGGACACTATCTGTTTCAATTCTGATTACCCCATTCTAGATTGGAAATGGACTCCACAAGATCCAACCCCCATTCACATCTATCATAAGGAATTGTGGAAAACCCATTATAAAAACCATCTTTATAGAATCTGTCATGGTTTTCTCTTCGCTGTTCATTATGCTATATTCAATAAATCCGCTCCTCAGTTATCCGATGAAGCCAGTGTCGACTTAACATCAATTGGTAATTGGTTTGGTGAAGAAAAGTTCACCTACATTAGACTTTTTGGAAGCACTACTACTCCACATGTTCTCCCCTTATACATTCCTGATAAAATATTTGCCAGGGAAATAGCTTATCAAATCACAGAAACAGGGATGTCCAAAAAGCTAAAGGACTCCAAAGGGCAAATGTGGCCTTCATTCCCCCTCTCATGTGGTACTTTCACACTGCATAACTTCAAACATGCAGAGAAAGAAGAATAGAAAATAAAAGCGCTAAAGTTACCAATCATTCCAAAGAGGCAATATGATGCAAAAGAAATAGCCTATAACTTCACCTCTCATGTCAAAATTGCCAAGTTTGACCATGAGAAAGATGATTTTGATGATTTGTTCACCTAAGCTGAGTTATTTTCTCAAGTAAAACATCTTGCAAAAATCAAATTGGGAGGAGAGGGAGTAGAAGCATTTCTAAAGTTCAGAACAAAGAGGTTGCAAACTCTATCAATAAACTTATTAAATACCACCCCTATCCTACAACATGAAGGCCAAAGTAAAGGAAAAACTACCTAGAAGATTCCTGAAAAGCAGAAGAGTCTTGAAAGGTAGAGGACAAAGAAAGGAACTAGTGAGCTCCTTGATACTGATATAAATATTGATCCAAATTTAATCAAGGAATGGGAGCAATTTGATCCACTCATAAAAAACCCAAAGGACTCCCAAAACCTTACTACACCAAAACCACCCACAGCACAATAGTTTGAGGTTATTAATGTTCCAATTGAAAGGACAATCAACCTACCCAAAATGCAACATGATATAGAAATCATTCCCGAAAATCCCACAGAAGGGATTGTACTAAAAATAGAAGAAATACCACCCCTTGATGTATTCTACAGTCCAAAGCACAGGGTTGTAGTTAAAAGATAGAGGAAAAAGAGGAAAACCAATCAAGGACCTCTTTTAACTCTTCGGGATGAAATGAGGAATGTGGTATGGAAGTCAGAAGTCAATCCTTCTGAGGATTTAACTAAATTATCTCAGTGTGCAGGGGCTTATACAACAACAACAATGGACAAAGCATCAGAGGTCAGTCAACTAATCAAGGATAAGGATCAAAGGATCACTCAGATTGAGATGCAGTTGGAAGAAGAACAACAAAAGATTAATCAACTAGAACAACAACTAGCAGAACAAAGGCAAAAAAATGAGCAACTTAAAGAACAATTGAATCTAGAGAAACATAAAATTGATAAGCAGGCTCTGCAGAAACAATAGAAGTTGTCTCAAGAACTAAGCAACCTTCATATAGTGATTGAGAAAGAAAAGAAGGCCAAGGATGATAAAATTGCACAAGTACAATTACAAATGGAAAAACACAAAGGTTATCCACAAGTTACTAAATTCAAAAAAGAAGCCTTGGAGATAACTAAAGCCTTGTCCCGGCAATTAAACATCCTTTCCCATAATATATCATTAGCCGACCCATTGTACGACATCTCTGCATCATTGATTGACAAGGCAGTTGACAAAAGATTGGAATTGGAGAAAGTAGATGAAAAAATAACAAACTTTCTCTCTTGGCAAAATTTAGAGGAAGGAATGGCTACAAATCTACCAAAAATACAAGAATCGCATAAGGAAATCCTATTTTTGGAATGGGAATCTTAGCTAATGAAATCCGAAAGAGCAACTTCTAGAGCCAGAGCTACAATGAATGGTGTAATCGAATTAGTCAATAATAGTTTACATATCTCTAATTTGATTTCCAATTGCTCTCCAGGTAAACTCCCAAAAGAAAAGGCACTATAACATCATTGGAGACAGGAGCTGGAAAGCAGAGAAAAACAGATAAGAGAACTTCAAAACTTGACATGGGATGAATTCTGGTTTCTTCTAGTCACGCATCATAGCCAGCAGATGGCCATGAAATGTCCGTCTGACGCGGTCAACTGCATGGTTCCTGAACTCTCTAATGCCACCTATACATCCCAGCTACATTCTAGGATGAGTCAGCCTCTGAAAATCCAGCCAATGCTAGCAATCTATGAGCTATAAGCACGAGAGAACAAGTCGATTCAATGAATTAGTTCAACTGCCATCGCACTGCTGTTTTTACCAAATCCCAGATTTTCATGTCATGGTTTGAACAACTTATAGCGATTTTTGTTGATAATTGTTTTTATTTTTATTATTTAAGACCCTTTCATGTATTTAGAAAGGGTCCTCAATTTGTATAAAATTTTGACTTGGGAAGTTGCACTACTATACTTGTAAGTATTTTTTTTATCAAAAAGTGCATCAAGGTTTCACATTTTTATCAAGAAGCTTTTTCAAGACTTGCACTTTTGCATCTTCTAGATGTTTTCTCAAATAGAAAAGTGGAATCGAAGTGTTGTTCACATCCAAAGGATTCAAATGCATGTGGTACTTCTATCATTGTTTTTGTCTTATTTCCTTATGTGAATGAACACTTCTTTAAAAATTTCTATCGTTGATATATGTATTTCTCCTCCAATAATTCTTTATCATATCATTTCTAAAGATTGAGAATTGTTATATTTCAAAGGATATATGTCAGTGATATATATATTTTGATGAATGCAATAATGTTTTTATAATTACTTTGTTTAATTTCTTAAACAAAGTAACCATTATATGAATGCATCTTTCTATTTGATAAATAAGCCATCTATATGATTATTTGTCTTTTAGGAATAATCAAAGATCACATTGTTTATAAATAACACCGCTTAGATAAGAATATTTATATATTTTTGAGTTGCAGGATAAAGAGATACTCATAGATCCATTCCACATGCTTCAAATTTGTGAAGCAAATCTCATGTTCTTGAAGATGAAGTAAATGTTACTCTGTTGTTTAAGATGCTTGTGGCAATATTAATATTTCCTATAGAAGAGTCAGGATAGATTAGTTCGATTGTGATCTAAACCAAAACCAATATAAGAACCATGTTGCAAACCATAAAACACTAAAAGATGATAAATCATGACTACGTTAATAATAACACATTTATATCACTACATTGTAAATAGTAAATAGAATTTAGGCTATAAATACATTCATATCAATACATAAATGTAATAATACTATAAATCTCAAGAATATTGATATAAACACCTAGAACATGAAATCCCAACAATAATATTATAAATGTAAACAATATTTTCATTTATGGATCCTGGTGAACAAAGCGAAGGGATCCACACAGAAGACCACAACAATCAGAAATGCAAGAGAAAGATATAAAATAGTAACACTCCCATTGGAGCAAAGCAACATAAATGAAAAAAAAACACATCTAAATTGCACACATTGGATTTAAAGAAGAATAGCATAATAGGACACTTTAAGACCAAAGAAATACAATTTTGTACATAAAAACAACATCAATGTTTAAAATAATCACAATTTAACCAACATTGCAACCACATAAACAACATTGAGTCTTAAAATATATTTTTTTGTTTTGTCTACATCAAATAATTCACTACAAAATTGAAGTTCAAAACTATAAAGAATGCCACAATGTTATTAGTTGTATTTCATAGTGATATGGACTTCAATCGCTCCTCTTCCTTCTTCCTAATTGTAACATATGCACTATCTTTCATCTTGGCATAACATTGGAAAGAAAAAGGCGATGCAATGCATAAACCATCTATTGATTTCATTCTTGATATGGTTGTGAAGGTGAGGCCTTGCTGCTCTTTATTCCTGATATGAACTGACACTCGTTCTAGAGTCAATCCCTGTGACTTGTGGATTATAAGAGCCCATGCCATCTTCAAAGGAATTTGTTTTCAATTTCCTCTCATCACTGGGGTGATGGGGACAATGTTTGGATTGCTTGCATCAAATGGAGAACCAACATACTTATCAAAAACAGCAGTTGTGAACATTGGAAGTCGAGGTGGCTTAGAGGTAGGCAAATAGAATATATCCTTAACAAAACTAAGTGCACCATTCACCAAGACAACTTCAACCCATAAATTACATGTCAACATAAGACGGTGACCATGACACAACAAAACTTCACGGTCCAATTGATCATCATCAATGCCACCAATTTCTGAACGCCTTGAATATTCAGCAACACATCATGCAATTGGAGAATTTAATGATTTTAACATATGCCTATTATGCAAGGACACCAAATTATTTGTTGGAAAATGTGAACTGCTACATTAAATAAATATCTTTTTTTAGGATACAACCTCATATCATCCCGAGACATAAGAAATTCTCAATCTTCAAGAATAAGTTCTACGTTTCTTATTTTATTGAGGACTCTACGAAAACAAGATTGTTTCTCATTATTCCCTTGTTGGCAAAAGATTGTGTCAAGAGTGACAACAATGTTAAATTTGTTCCACAAGACTTTCCCTACTGTATTACCTGCATATAAATGCTTATCTCTAACAGGAGGCAAAGGGCTTCTTCCATCACTTGACGAATTAGAAAGAGATTCAAAAATACATTGGATAAGGAAAGACTTCCTAGTGCTCGTAGTGCCTTGAATAATCATAAGAATAGCTTCACAAATTTCATATTCAGCAAAGTGCCTTAACATAATCTCAAAAGCAAGTCATTGTATTTCCGACAAAGTATCTGGAGATGGAAATGTTTTGTTTGAAAGGTCAACAATATCACCCGTTGATTTTGCATTCCTTATAAAATTAGTAGCTTCCTATGAAACATCATCAAAAATAGTTGTACTTTCCCAGTCAAAGGATATATCAAAGTCCCTTCGACCAAGGGTGTGGAGATCAGAAACATTTACTTCGTTTGGTGGATCCAAATGAGAGAAAATATGCCATTCTTGAAAATGATCTTCAACATTCATTTCATGGTTATAAAAATCACCATGTTATTCATCTTCAATATTGTCTATAGTTGATGGTTTTTGATTAACATTACATGCTCGATATCAAAAATTCCTCCAACTTTCAATAATAACTTCAGCTGAAAGGCCAATTTCTGTAGAAATGTCATGAAATGGCTTGTACAATAGAAATTCTGACCAGAAAAAGGTTTCAAATTCCTCTAAAGCCTCACTGGGAATAGAATAAAACCGTGGCCAAACTCGAACAACAGCATGAAAATCTCTAGGCTTCCATGGATCTTGTTTATGCTTGCTATCAAATGTGCAAGATCTTGTTGTTTCTATCAAAGATAGATGTTCAAGGAAAAAAGGTCTCTTCTGATAATGTTGAACGAAAGTATTCTTAGATGAATATTGCAAGCCATCCCTTGATATTTTCTTAAAAACCATTCTTCCAACATTTAAGGAAACAAATTTCTGACTACGAACAACATAAGTAGCTTAAGCAACATATGGCATGTTTCTTGTGCTCCAAGGTCACGGTCAATAATCGTTTCTGCAAGAAACTTTCTATATTCACATAAAGCACAATCCTCAGAGCCAATAGAATTTGAAATTATAGTTAATGTTGATGACAACTTTCAGACCTTTTTTTTTACTTTCGATGCATACTTAGCAATGTATTTCAACACAGCATAGCGAGAAATCACTGGCTGGCAATCAACATTTGCACGCCACATTGTTAGAAGGTCAATGTTATGTACATTAAGCTTGTCATCATTTCTTGCTGGCTCATATTTTTTTCTTCCTTGATCATCTATGAACAATCTTGTTTCACCACAAAAATCCCATGGAGCATTGTACCAACATGTTAGAATAGCGCCCCTTTTGCACAGACAAGAATCGACAGTACACTTTGTGTGCCTTTTGAAACGGTTTAACAATTCTTCGTAATCATTATGAGGATTATAAGAGAAAATATGACCAGTATTCAACAAGCAAGGGTCATCATTGAGGCTTTGTGGAACCATTATGTTGCAACGATGTATGTCACACGGATTCTGTGCAGTTACATATTTGTTGAAGAACATCATTGCAAGTTGTACATTAGAACTATTTGACCAATCAAGTATTTCCATGTTAGGAGCACCTTCTAACCATAGGAAACCATGGATATGCGCTGAACCTCTGTGTTGCCAATCATATCTGAAATAAATGAACATATAGTTACTACAAACAATATAAATAGAATCACAATAAGAGTTGAAAAAATATAGAAAAAAATTCAACACAAACCTGTACCAAAAGACTTTAGCTTTAAGATATTTTTGGATAACTTCCTCTCGGAAAATATTGAATCTGTGGTGCATAAATTCCGCAACAATTTTGAGGGTACTAGATAACATTGTCAATTTTCATACGATGCTCATTTGAAGAACGAGAATGTGAATGTATGGGCATGAGGTTATGCAACTCTGGCCACTTTGTGTCAGATGCACTCAAAGTAAAAAAACAAAGAAGGACATCCTAACTCAGTAATCACGTCCGTCAACTCAGATCGACACTTAGTCCAGTATGCCCTTGTACCTCTCAGAGAAGAACCAAATGGCCTAAGATGCTTAGCCAACTTACTATATGGTAAATCAGATAGTTGGTGACGCAACTCCTTGAATGTTGTAGGCGATTTATCATGTAAATGTTTCTTTGCAAAAACTGTAGTAGTTGCTTGGCTGCGATGATGCATTATCATGTTTAATAGGTAATATCAAAA
Source organism: Pinus taeda (assembly GCA_000404065.3). Classification (NCBI taxonomy): domain Eukaryota; kingdom Viridiplantae; phylum Streptophyta; class Pinopsida; order Pinales; family Pinaceae; genus Pinus; species Pinus taeda. Next base: position 73,682 of record APFE030531928.1, on the reverse strand, counting down.
CCGAGGATGGATTCCAAATCTCTGATCATAGTACCTAAGAAGATGCAATGCATACTCATGAACTTCAACACTACAAATATGTATTTGCAACCAATCAACATCACCGGTGGGGAAAAATGTTAGGAATGCCATATCGAACAACCCCTCTATATTATATTAATTCACTGGAGAGGTTCCAATAGTGGGCCAATCCATGTCTTGAAGATGTGAAGAGTGAACATTATCAAGAAATTCTCTAATTTCTTCCACTTCTCTACGTTCATTTGGTAGGCGAGCAAAAAAGAAGAAGGATGAGTGGGCAAATTCTCGACATGAAACTCTTCATTATTAGTTTCATTGATCTCAGATTCTTCAATATGACAATCAACAAAGTTAAGCCTAGAGGAGACATCTCTTGATCTTTCGGGCAGAGCATTCACTGAATCATAATCAATTACAACATCTCGATAATATTGATCATGCTGGATTTTGAAAAGAAATGCATCCATCACTCGAGATCTTTTGACATAACACTCATAATATTTAGACTCAGCGCCATGTCTCCTCACAATTAGAAAGTCAATATCTTCAACACGTCGAGGAAGGCTTCGTACAATTGTAGAAATATCTTGAGGAAATCTAATTGTATGACCACTATACTTATATTGCCCACCTCGAGCATGTGTCACTTGCAAAATGGGATTCACACATGCTATTAGCATTTCTTCAACTTGAATAAGAACTCTTAAAATATCAGGTTGCTCACCAAGATCCATGTTATTATACTGACAAAAACAATGGGCTCCTCTTTCACTCTTACATCGTATGTAAATAGGTCCTTCAGAATGTCTAACAACAAGGATTCCTGGATATGATTCTTGGCAAATGTGGTACATCTGGACAACTGACAAGCTATCTATCTTTTCTCAAAACCTTTTATGCACTGCAATCATGTTTTGATCAAAACGAATATGATCGCTACTCACTGAGCCATGTTGAAAACCATTTCGATGAGTAAAATCTCTTCTAAAATTTACTTCATCTTCAAGAACATGAGATTCCATTCGCAAATTTGAAGCACTTGGAATGGATCTATGAGAATGTGTTTCCAAATTCATGGTGTGTATTTCACGAATCTGAGAGGATGTAAAGGTCTTTCTGTCATAAAAGACTTTAAAATTTAATTTGCAACAAATTATAAATGAAGAAAATGAAAAAGAATCAAATGCATTGAAAATTTACATTTTTTTCTTCACGTGGATGAGGGTTATGAGATGGTTTCTCTTGGATTCTAAGAACAGTGGATGAGACATTTTTGCATGTAGTTTCTTTGCCTCTATTCAAATGAGTTGTTTCCTATTTCAAAAAAATAAAATACATTATAAAACTAAATGTACAAAAAGGAAAGATTCAAAAATTGAAAATAAATCAAATACATCTACAATAGTTTTACAATTTGATCTTTTGGATTCCAATTGGCCAACCTAACGAGATGACATCATGGTTTCTCCATGAAATGTTACAAAACACAATTTCAAGGGCACTGTAAATGAGAAAATGAGAAAAATATCTAATCCACCCAACATTTATATTTGTTTGGCGATGTGGATGAACGCTATGAGATAGTTCCTCTTCTCTTCTAACATCAGTAGATGTAACATCTACAAAGTTAATTTCTATTCCTATATTGGAATGACTTCTATCATGTTCAAAGAAAATAAAAGACGCCATAAAATTCATTGTCTAAGCAATTAGAAATTTAAAAAATGAAAAGCAAATTAGAAACACTGAAAATTTACATTAGTGTGGAATGTAGCTGAAGAACCACTATTGCAGCAAAAACCAAAATATAATTGTGTTACCTCCATTGTGCCACTCGAAATGCTATCAGGGATGAATGATTCTCTTAGTGGGACCACATTACTTTGAGAAGCGGGATTTGAAGGTCTTTTGTTTCGAGCCGCTGAATCCAAATCATCAAACAAATGGCCAAGTAAACTATCATTCAAATCATCACACAAAATGTCATCGTTACCTCGACCATGGCTTATTTGCAACCTTTGGCCATCAAAACGTGCAATTGGACACACGGAAGGGTTAGGGTGGAGATTTTCATGCACAATATCGATGTGGCATTCTTCCCGATTGCAAGAAGTTTCCCCAATGTTATGAACATTTTCAGAAGAGAATCGAACGACAAGACTATGTTGAGGAGGAGCATATCCTGATAATAAACTATCAACAAGAAATGGTCTCTCCATTATATCGTCTATACTACGATACTGACAAGGAACTATAGAATCATTTTGAAGAGTGACTTCACTCGTTTTTCTCTTATATGCAGCTCTCCTATGCTCATTTATCACATCCTTATTTTGTTGATACCACAAACGACAACTTTCATTAGACCTCTCTTGTGATTGTGATGACAAATTTCTTTTTCTTGCGCGCATGCTTGTGCCTTCATATGACATGTCTACAATGAATAATAATTATTCATTATGCAATCATAAACATGGAACATAAAAAGTGTATATCTTATTTTTTTTCCAACCATATAAACTTATGAAAATGTATAAGGCTTTTTCCAAATGCCTAAAACCAAAAACAAAAAATTTCAAAATGGCAAAAAAAACAAATGAATTCTTCCAAATGGCTCAAACAAAAAAAGGAGTGTAAATTTCCATGTATCATATTATAATCAAAATGGAACCCATACTATTGCGACACAAGAATCTAAAATTTGGAACTATATATACTATCAAAATATAAATATAAATATAAATATTAAAATGAACATAAACATATAAAACTATTTGAGAAGCAATGACAAAAACCATTACAAATATAATGTATAACATAAATCATAGAAATTATAATTATACAAAAAAAGAAAAAAGCATAACATTGAGAAACATCTCCATGTAAATAAGAAAACTTTAGAGGAAACAATATTAAATATTTTACATCACAAAGATTGATACAAGCAAAATTTTAAAGTATTACCATAAAGACACATAGTATGTATAGAGGCAAAAATGGAAATATTTTACACAACCACAGAGAGTATATAAACTAGAAATATTTATAAGAACTCGTAAGAATAGTAATATCCTAAGAATCCATCACCATATCCAATGGTGGAATCTCATCAACAAAATCCATACGGGCAGCAATTACAAAAGCGTCTCCATATTCAATCAGATCATTACAGTCCTCTTGTGCTGGGTACCAAAACCGAGACATCTGCTCATTAGTTGAATTATCAATATCTATTGGAAAACAGATGCGAGTTACCACGTCATATAATAGGAAAGGAACTTCACTACAGTTGCACATAAGAACCAAACCATGGATTGTTCAGAACGGAAGATAGCCAGGACATTTGATATTTATATCTGTAGAAATTTCTTCCAACAAATTCCATATGAAACCCCAATCATCTTCAATGTAGTCAATTCTTCGTTCAAAACACGGTTGAACAAATTGGAAATGATCTAATTCTTCAATTGACCATACAAAAGTGGACCCATAATTGACAAGCCATATCAACTTATTCATGTACATTGCTAACGACATACAATGTATGTCACTGATTGGAACATATGAAAAACCCCACTCATTTTTTATTACGTCAAACCAGTAAATTGTATACCCATACCGAGGATAATCTTCATACTCCTTGTCGAGATACAACCAAAAAAATTCACTATTATAAAACACTACATTCTTCGGGGGTGAAGTGCCACAAAATGGAATAGCAACCCTTTCCCATACCCTATCAAGACTACTACAAACATAAAAATTCAGACTGCATTTCATCATAGATATGTTTTATAACAACCCAGTGATATTTTTTGCCGCTTACATTTTCCAATAATCAAAATAACCCCGAGTCTCCAATTCGTACCGACCCTATGTTTTTAAATTCCTTTGTAAATGGATTTGTTACAGAATAGTTGTGTGCTTGGGAGCACTCTTTTGGTAAGGATAAAACCAACATTGGTCCAACAACACACTCTACTCTATGTCTTGAATCTATGAATCCCAAATGAAACTGATATATATGGCCATTCTTATTAAGGTATTGGGCGACAAAATAATTATCTTCACTATTGAGGAAATGAACGAGAAATCCAAAATGGTTCGTGGAGACATTCTTGCGATGTAAAAATAAAGAAGGGTTCTGCGAAGCATTCTTCCATTTTTTACATATAGTGCCAAACTTTATCACAACCGATAAAGGCAGCCACAGCAAGACAAGTTCAAGAACTTCGAATGGAAGAGAAATCCAAATAGTGGGATCCATGATGATATAGTGAAATCACCTAACAGTAAAAAAAAAAATGCATTTGATATCAACAAAACAATTTAATGTTGAAAAAAATTAAAACTAACATAAATACATAATTTACCACACACAATTTTCCATTTTGTTGAGACTATGTTAACTGAAAAACATAGTAAAGGATCATGAATCCACCATGATGATAGACACAGTGCAAATAGCCATGGAAGCTTTTGAGACAGTCACTAAGAAGGAAGGACATCTGCTGAAAGATGATAAGAAGGAAGAAACCTATGAAAACCATTTAACCTTGGGAGAAGGAACACTAACAGAGGAGTGTTTTGTAGAGGATGACCAATCTTTTGAAGCTAACGGAAGTATGGAGAAGTATCTTTCAGAAGATAAAAAAATCTCAATTAAAGGAGGATGGAGAATGTCCATTAAATGAGAGAAGCAGTGATTTATTGTAGCATAAAGAATTTGATAATACATTGATATTTGAAACTATGACAACACAGGAACAAGTTGTTGTGCAAGAAGGAGATGAAGTTCAGTTTGAAGAGCTGATATGTGAAGCAATAGTTGAGACTGTTGAACCTTATGATTTCCAAACTAATAATTTGTGTATAAATGCAGGAAACATAAGTAATGATGAAATACTTTAAAGTGTCACAGAGAAATTGCATTGCTTACACTTACTTTGTAATTATGTATTGAGCAAACTATATCGTTATGTATATATGTGTGTGTGTGTGTGTGCAGGTGAAGTCCAACAATCACACAGAGAATACATAAAGCAGAGGATCGATATGGGGTGTTGAATCCATTAGAAGGACCAACCAAAGCTGAGGACGAAGAGTGCGCGGCAAAATAATAGCAAGACGAAACCTTTAAAGAAGAGCAAAAATGAAGACTAAGTAAAAGGACCAGGCAGAGGAGCGAATTTTTATGCTCAGGAACCATTAGATATGGGAAGATAAATGGCTGAGATCAAATAGGGAAGGAAAAATATCACATTAGCAGGGTCATTATACAGTTTAACTAATCCAAGCGGAAAACCCAATTACATTAAGAAACGGTGAGAAACATAGTCGGAACCAAGTGCCAGACTTGAAATATTATAGGGAATGGTTTATATCTCTATGGGGTCCGTAAAGATATCAGATCAGCATATGGAAGTGGAAGGAGTCTCGCACCGAGGTTGAGCGATATGCGATCGCACGAGTTAATATGTACCGTTGGATCACAGATCGAATTGGAAAGGCGAAATATCGCATCAGCAGGCTCATTATACAGTTTAACTCCCGCAAGTGGAAAACCCAATTACACAAACAAACGGTGAAAAACACAGTAGGAATCAATTGCTGGACTTGAAATATTATGGGGAATGGTTTATATCCCTATCAAGTCGGTAAATATATCAGATCGGAATATGGAAGCAGATGGAGTATGGCATTGAGCTTGAGCGATATGCGATCACGCGACTTAATCTCAAGCGTCGAATCATAGATCAGATCGATGGTGAAGATATGATCGCAAATCGCAATCGAAGGAAGTGTAGATCGAAGTGCACAATCGAAAGGCTTGGAGACCCGCAACAGATGGGCGTATAGTCGCGAATCTATAAAATTTGAGATCCGCTACGTATTTGATTCGGAGCGGCTTTCCTATGTAATCCATATATTTCTGTTAAAGTTGTTTAATGCTAAAACATACGTTTCCACTCTAATATCACATATTGGAGTGGAAGGGGTGATGAAGATACATATATATACGTATGATCGTGGAAGGACCGATGGCCGATTGCGATGAGGTTAAACCTCGGGAAATGTGACAAGGCTGTACGGAAGGGCGGAAAGCTATGTTTATGCAGGCATTTTCCTTTGTAAATGGTTTATAAGGAAATATGCACCAATAAGAGATTTATATGTTAAAAACATATGTAACCAAAGGTTTTGTTAGGGGATATCCTTATTGGGTCCGTAAAGATATCGGATTGACATATGGTAGCGGAAGGAGTATGGCATTGAGCTTGAGCGATATGCGATCACGCGACTTAATCTCAAGCGTCGGATCGCGGACTGGATTGACGGTCAAGATCTGATCGTAAATATCAATATCAATTGGAAGAAGCAGATCGGAGTGAGCAATGGAAAGACTTGGAGACCCGAAACCGATGGGCATATAGTGGCAAATCTATAAAATTTGAGATCCGCTATATATATGATTCAGAGCGGGTTTCCTGTGTAATCCATATATTTCCGTTAAAGTGGTTTAATGCTAAAACATATGTTAACACTCTGATATCGCATATCAGAGCGGAAGGGGTGATGAAGATACATATATATAGGTATGACCGTGGAAGGACCAAAGGCCGATTCTGATGAGGTTAAACCTCGAGAAACATGATCAGGCTATACGGAAGGGCGGAAAGGTATGTTTATGTGGGCATTTTCCTTTGTAAATGGTTTATAAGGAAATATGCTCGTCATCTCATTTGAATTAAAGTGGAAAAATATCATGGAAAGAAAAACTTTACATACATGTAAGATCGATTTCTGAACGCCTTTGAAACCTAAAAAAATAGTAAGGAATAATTGAATCACAGACGAACTACACCAAATTATCAGAGACAGCCGGGAGAGCATGGAAACAATTAAAAACGCAATCATTGAGTAAGTGTTTCTTCAATGCTGAAACCTGAAGAAATAGTAGGGAATAATTCAATTAGACAGGAGCTACACCAAATTATCAGAGATAGCTGCGAGAGCTTGGAAACAATTAAAAGCTTAATGAGATTTGCCACCTTTTTAACTAGATAGAAGCTGAGAGAAGCCAACATTCCAGTTATCCTTCAAAAATTCCAACAACCTTAAGTGCTATCAAAGAAATACAAGCATCCAAGGAGCATTTGAAAATCACTGAGAAAGCATTTCTCCAATGCTAAAACCTAAAAAAATAGTAGGGAATAATTCAATCACAAACGAATTACACCAAATTATCAGAGTCAGCTGCAAGAGCTTGGAAACAACTAAAAATGCAATGAGATTTGCCACCTTTTTTGCCAGATGGAAGCCGGGAGAAGCCAGCATTCTAGTTATCCTTCAGTAATTCCAACAACCTTAAGTGCTAATGAATAAATGCATGCATCCATAGAGCATTTGATTATAATATATCGAATGGACCATTCTATGAGCTTCAAACTTTTGTAATGTAACTAAAAACTCAAAACCCCTAGTGGAGGAGAACACGAATAGGCAGAACATTTCATATTTCGACTGTACTTAACTAAATTAAAGAAATGTTTCATCGATCGATGCCTACATACCTCATTGTCATGGTTATTGATGATTGTCGGGCACAAATGCCTCAATCGTCATTGTAATGCATGAAATGTGTCCTTATTACTCGAATTTATGCCTACATACCTCATTGTCATGGTTATGGATGATTGTCATGCATAAATCCTTCAACCATCATTCTAATGGATCAAAACGTGTCCTTATGCTTCAACCATGCATACGTTTCAGAATGCAAAGAGACCACTTTCAAAGGCACTGTGAAAGATGGGTGTTCGACAGTAATTTTTTTATTTCATTTTTTCTTAATCTTACATACATGGTTATCAACAAGAGGCATAGTAAACTTTAAATCATCCTTTGTAAAAAATTAATTTAAGTATGGTCTAAACATGTGTTCTAGACATGCAAGAAAGACTTTAGCGAATTTCATTCATTAATTTAGTGGCGACTACAAGAATATACTGGCATGTTTCAATTCAGGCCATCCGATCAAAAATATTAATTAAGAAAATGATTAACTTGCCGATTCTGATAGGGGGGATGCCTATTGGCGTAATTAAATAAAGTATTATAAATTAAATACAAAACTAGTACCATGTGAATAATTATTGTTTTTGACATAATTGTGAAATGTTTTTCCAAAGTGATTCTGGTTATTTGTAAGATTTATACATTAAAATTTTTTAACCCCTTTCAATATGACCCACTGCAGCCCTTACATACCTTCCATGACTATATTTACAAGTTGAAAAAATGGATTGTGCTTTCTAACCGAGCCACTTGTCGCTCTGATACATGAAAGACTTTTCCAGCTCCTTAGCATTTAAAACTGGACTTAATAGTTATTTGGCTTTCTGAGCGATATTAACTCTTAGCACTTGTTCTCCCATGCTGCATTAACGTTATGGCTGTCGTATCAACCTAGGTCGAGGCTTCTCCTCTCTGGAGTCTTCATGGTGGTATTGCTTTGTCGATGGTCTCGGGACTGGTTCAAGATCAACAACCTCCGCTTGTTGTTTGGATCAGATGGTGGAGGGAACCTCAGGGTTTCTATGCCTAAGAAGAAACGATGTTGTTCATCATTATTTTCCTTTCTTGAGATGGAAACCACATGCTCAGAAGGGTTTTCTCCATACCGAGGTGCTCACAGGTCTATTTTTCATAGCTGGTGTGGTTTGTATTGTAAAACTGGTTCATTATTGTCATTCCATGATTCCTAATTGTCTCTAGCCTCCATGGCAGGCATATTGGCCTTTGGCTCAGCACTCTACAACGACAAGGGCTTGCCCCAAAGTCACCAATTAGGTAATGTTTAAAAGTTCTTTTGTTTTGTAATATGAACCTTTTCTATTGTTGTCATACCATGACCCCTAATTGTCTCTAGTCTTCTTGGAAGACGTATTGGCCTCTGGTTCGACACTCTACAGTGACGAGGGTTTGCACAAGTGTCTTCAAAACAAGTAATTGTCGATTATCTTTTGTTTTCTTTGACTCAAGATGCAAACCCTTCTTTACAGTTTTGTTTTTTCATGATTGACTTTTTAATTCGGGTTATTTCTCCTAGCTCAGATGGGGGGTTTTGCATGTGTTAATGTCTTGCGCAAAATTTTGGTGGGAGCTCTTGCTCGGTCCTCTGAGCATGCTAAAGTGTCATCCAGGTACTTGAGTTTGCTTAACTTTTTCGTAAAAGGGTTCTTTCGTTTTTTGAGGTCTCCGCTCCAGCAGGGGATCTATAAGGGCACTATTGTGATGTTAGTGTACTTAACCAATTATGTTTTGAACAATGCCGACCCTTAATGGCAATAGGTAGATTGCATATCTGTGAGGGGGTTTTATTGAATTTCATTGTTAATCTATTAGTTTTAAATAGTTACAATTATCTTTCAAGCGAAATGTATTGTGTATGTTTGCAAGGGTTGGGGTTCAAATCATAGTGTGACTTATTTAGCTTCCTTTCTAGTGTTAGGCTAGACAACCTATGATGCTGCCAAAAAATCTACTGTTCTTAAGTTGTGGTTAACTTATTTGATTATTTAAATGCATTCTATGAATAATATGATTCAACAGTTCTTCATCTTTGTTATTTAAATGATAGTTAACATTTTATTTATCTGCCTATGTTCCATCAAAAGAATGTAAGATATTTCCCTAACCGCGAGGGTAGCATGAGGAAATTTCTTGATTTACCTCTTACATACAACATTTCTCATTGAATAAATACTATTTCTTTTTCTTATTCAAAATGTGAATGCTGTTTCATTATGTTTATATGTGTATGTTTGTTTGCTCCATCCCTGATATCTAGGGTTTGGTCTTCTTACAAAATATTATAGCATTCTAAATTCTTGCAAGAAAAAAGGCAAATCTGGGTAGCAGTATGATCATTTTCATTTCCCCGACAATTGCTTTCATTACTGATATATAATCATTTAAACTCCATTGTTTATTCCTTATTAATGACTACTAATATTGACAGTGCATTTACTAGTGCACTAACTAATCTACCTTTCAGTTTTTTACATGAATGATAACTTATCAATCCTAATATCTATTAGCAATTAACATGCAAAAATTTATGTAAAGATACATAACAGATTCCTAATTACTTCATAAGATAATTCCACTTATCTTGGTCACATTGTCTTCCAGGTTTAGTCTCCAACTAAGCCTTGCTGCTTGATATTTTACCTCCCAACCTTGAGACTACTATGTCTTGTAGTCTCCCCTCCAGTTGTTCTCGTACACAAGAAACTTATTCTTCTTTTTTTATTACGAGATCTTACTATCTCACAACTATTTGGTCCAAACCAGATGTAGCTACAGAACTCTGCCTGACATCTCAGCAGAGACTTTCTTTCCTTTCTTTTCTTTCTTTTTCCTAATCTCAGATAGACCTATCCTCTTGATATTTCTTGAGTAAATACTCAAGAAATTAGTTAGGGCAGCTAACTGTCTCCCTAACTAATTAACAAGTAAAATAGTATTTACAAATAATTGCTAATTCACTTTTGGATAATTAATTCAACCAATATTTTTATAATTAAAATAATAACAAATTGTTTGGTTTGCAGTAAATTAAATATTTACATTATCTGGGGATATCACATCTTCCCCCCCAAGATGTAATATTGTCTCGATGTTTTCGTTTTGAAAATACATCCAAAAAGGTTTCCTTCATAACCTTCTCATATTCCCATGTAGCCTCCTCCAGACCATAGTGCTTCCATTGCACTTTAATCTCGGTGATAACTCGCCTTGCACTTTCTCTCCCATCGAGTATAACTAGGGGTTCGACCAAAAACTCACCTTGCGGTTCGACGTATACATAGCAATAAAATAGTTTAAATCGCCAAACAACTTGTTTAATAAATTTGAAGTCAAACAAAAATGCTTATTATATAATTTACCTGAATGTCTTGCCAATTGATTATGTGGTTAGAATCATAAATTTATTTCTTAAGTAGAGAAATGTGAAGGACATTGTGCATGCGAATATGGCTGGGTAAGGCAAGCTGGTAATCCACTGGTCCGATTCGTGCTAAAATTTGGAAAGGGCCGCAGAATCGGGGTGGTAGTTTAGCACATCTGGTCCATTGCAATGTGATTTTCTTATCTCGTACCTGAGTGTAAACATGATCCCCCACTTGGAATTCCTAGAAGGTTCTCTTCCGATCAGCAAAGTTCTTTTGCTAGTCCTGAGTGGCTCTCAAATTGACTCATACCTTTTTCACCATCTCCTCCATTTACTATAACATATTTGCTCCTAGCATCAACTTTTCCTCTGGACCACTCCAACTCAAGGGTTTCCTGCAGTTACGCCTATGTAACACTTCAAAGGGACTCATCTATAAGGATGTATGGTATCCATTGTTATAGGAAAACTCTACCAAGTGCAGGTACTCCTCCCACTTAGATGGTTGTTTCATTACATAAGTTCGCAACATGAATTTTACTACTTGATTTACTCGCTCCATCTGTCCATCCATTTGAGGATGATACGCAGTGCTGAAGTCTAGTTGTGTGTCCAATCCTTCAAAAAGATCTTTCCAAAAGGCTGATGTAAATTTCACGTCACGGTCAGAAATGATCATCTTGGGTATTCCATGTAATTTAAAAATGTTTTGCATAAAAATGTTAGCAATTTGTACCACTTTATAAGTTGATTCTACTGGCATGAAATGAGAAGATTTGCTCAATTTGTCCACTACCACCATGATTGACTCATTTTTCCTTTTAGAATTAGGCAATCCAGTAATGAAATTGATGGATATGGTTTCCCATTTCCATTTAGGAATAGGTAGTGGGTGGAATAATCCTGCTAGGTGTTGGTGCTCCGCCTTTACTTGTTGGCATTCCAGACAAAGGGATAAATATTCTGCTACGTCCTTCATACTAGGCTGGAAAAATTCCTTTCATAGACTGAGTGTAGAACAACACAGGTTTTAGCCCTCCTATTCTTAAAAATTGGATGTGTTGAATTTGGGTCCCAGTAAGCACATTTCAAGCTGTTAACTTTGATCATATTTCAAGGAGCACAATTGGATAGTTGCTTTGTTTTCAAAGAGAGGGCTGATGAAACCGGTAGGCAAATTTTACTTTTATGATTATGAACAGGCCCACTATAAACTACTCATAGAAGCAAAAGGGAGAAATCTAGGATATCTAGAAACATCAATAGACTTATATCGAAGGAGGAGGACAATTTTTTAGGCAATTTTTTTTTTTTGAGAAATCTTATAAAAAAGAAAGTAATAGAATAGTCATAAGAGGAAAATACACAGATACAAAAAAGGTTGATATAAGAAGTTTCATAAGAAGGTCGAAGAGAAACATGATTTTTGTAGTATTTTTTATTAATGCAAAGAAGTAGCGTTTTTTCTAGTGAATGAAAGAAACAAAATCTTAAATAAATAAAATTATGTAAGATTAAAAATACTTAAATTTATTTTCATATAAAAATTGACCAAGACTCTTTTAAGTGAAATCCATTTCATATTGGCATGAAAGACCGAGGCTCGCTTTAGGATTTGAAACAATGACTCTCATCGTCTGAAAGTAATACTCCTAACCGCTGAATTAAGTCGTTTATTAAAGATTGAGAATATATATATATATATATATATATATATATATATATATATATATATATATATATATATATATATATAATATATATAAAGAATAAAAAAAATATTAACATCATTATAAACATATCTTTATAAATTTAAAATAATAATATTTTTTTAATTAAATTAATCTACAATCAAATATATTGATTATAAATTAAATAAAACAAAAGAAACACAAATTTCAAATCCCTTATTTTTCTTTTATTCAAATTATTTTTTTAATTAATTATTAATTAAAATAAATCACATTTATTTATATTTTTAATATATGATTTAATTTCTCTAAAAAGTAATCGTGCATAGTGGCAAGCAAGCTGCATAAGGTGAACATGGTTCCGTAAGAATTCTGGTTATGTGATTTTGGACAGTTAGTAGCTATCATTTAAGTGTTCATTTTTAAAATTGTTAGGAGCTCATTTGTTTCAAATGTAAAGAAATAGGTTAACATCCCAAAAATAGAACTTTCATCATTTTCCTTCCATGCCACTCAAATATATTCACATTAAGATTTGTATCAATCTTATACAAGAGACTATGGAAGGTATCACTTGTATACAGAAACGAGGAAATCACTGAAGCTACTAAATTTCATCTACATAGCCTATGGAAATGCAAATTGAAATATGATGAAATCATGTTTTCTAAAAAGAAGAAAAAAAATAAAAATTGGGTTATACGAGTTTCCAAAAAACTTGTGGTAGGTCCATGCTACATGGGCCATTTATATCAACTGAATGAAAGGGTTTGTTGTCTTCCTCTTCACAAGCATGAGAAATTCTACTCTAACTCATGGAGATGGATCTACTTAAATTCTTTTCTTCCACCACTGCTTCTGCCTCTACCTCTTCACAAGCATGAGAAATTCTACTCTAACTCATGGAGATGGATCTACTTAAATTCTTGTCTTCCACCGTTGCTTCTATCTCTACCTCTGTTGCTTTTTTCCAATTGAAAAGGTATAATTCTATGCACGGATTTTACATGCATGCAGGTCTTGGTTTCCACATGGAGAATACTCTCTTCATTTTTTCCATTATGCCATGCAAGGAATCGTCAACCCTGTGAGAGATATCATGTTAATTCATGGCCTCTTTCAATGCCAGAAAAGAGAGCATGAAACCAATATGATTAGACGTGTTGGTTCCGTTTTATTCCTTGACAAATATTCTCTCTACAGAATGTGACCTCACTAAGGTATTCTCTCCTTCGCACTCGAAATCCTCAATCACCATTCAACCATTGTTTTTGGACACTTATGTTCACTTTTTCATATATTAACAACTTCTCAAATAGAGAAAACTCACAACAATTGCTCTCCTCTTTACATGTCTAATGGATAAACAAGTCACAAATTATGGACAAACCAACATAATACTACAAAAAATATAGAAACAAAATATAATTAACAATTATCTCTACCCATTTTTTCAGAGAGAAAAAACCATCATTTTTTATTAAAATGAAAAGTATTTACATAATTTGTGAAAATAAACTAGATAACAGGGCACAAAGGCCCACAAAAAAGCTCTCATAGGGAGAATCAGTTTTAGTCTAAACAATGGGCGACCAATCATTACAATGCGGGTCAAGAAACCCCAACAAAAATCTAAAAGTAGAAGAAAAGGAGCAGACACATCCATAGACCCAAATGGGTCATAGAGATTTCTGAGCAAAAACCCTAAAGACACCCAGGTAGCTCTAGAAGATACTCTAACTGGCAAGAAAACAATGTTGGAAATATTCATAATGGTAAGTAAAGCTTAGAGATGCTCTGACATGCCTCACTAAATCAGAAAGCCACCCTAGAAGCTCTGGAAAAAGATTTAACCAACAATAAAATAATGCTCAAAGATAATCTGATCGACAAGTAAGAACTTGGAGATGCTCTAGTAGGCCTTATGACATGAGCATGTGCATAAAAATCCACCGCCACAAACCCTTGAACCAACACCATCTATGACACCAACAAGGTCTGGTGCCGCAACAACCGCTAAAAGGAAGTCATAAACTAGGGGCAAGGTCGACTACGGTTCCAACTTCCCCCTTTCTTCCTCTTCTATGTCTACTTCAAATGCTGCAACATAACTCTTCTTCTCCTTATTCTTGGCCACTTGTTGTGCCATTTTCTACATGTCCTTTTTAGTATACCTAGGCAGGATAGTCTGGGGTACAGAGGGAGGTATCCAAGGGAATAATGTAATAATGGGATGGGCCATAGTTATAAGGTAAGCCCGTGGCATTAGATATATGGTATTGACAGAAAAATGGTAATGGCCCATGGTATTGTATGTATGAATAATATATAGAGGCTAGAGACAACCCATTGAGAGATGTCAAGGAATATTGTATGAACAAGCATATGGCTTGTGGAGTGTTCTCCTTCCTTAAGGACTGATCGTATGTTGTTACCCTACCTGAAGGATATGATATTAATAAAGAAGAATTTCTATGTTTTTTGTTTATTTACAATTATTGGGTGTATTGGCATTATTTCATATATTGCACGCCATATCTATTACAAGTGGTATCAGAGCACTTTCTTGGGCAAAGCAGATTTTTTTTTTAAGGAAATTTTTTGGGGCGACGATTTTGCAGATTAGATCTGTAACTTCTAGTGAAAATTTTGAAGAAACAAATCACAGATCTGGATTCTTTGCGAAAAAATACCCAATTCCAAAACAAAAGTAGCCCGAATTGGATTTCGGATGAGGGAGATATCACTGATTTAAAAATCAGTTGTGTTGCAGAAATGTTTTAACGAAAATTCGTGGACGACGAATCTCTAGTTAATATTTGTCAGTTTTGTGGGGAATTTTAGAAATAAATTGAAAATATGAGATATTATTGAAAAAATAACCAATTTAAAAACAAATATCATTCGAATCAGACTCTAGATGAGGGAGGTATCGCTGATTTAAAATCAGTTCTTTTTTAAGAATTTTTTGTGACGGCGGGACATTTGTAGCGCGAATCTGAAATTCCAGTCCCTAGATAGGGATTTCTATCACATGGGAAGATGCAGAATGGTCATTCCATTTCCGAAAGTAGGTGATAATAAGCATTATGAGCAATATTGACCCAACTGTGGCCATTTTAATTTTCATCAAGTGATTTTTTCAAAACCCTCTTCATGGCTTCTAGCAAGAAATATTTTACAAGAAAAGGTGATGGCCCTACTATTGAAGAATTAATAGAAAGACATAAGTCATTATGGACGACATGTTGGAAAACTTTCATAGTGGCTCAATTTAAAGAGGAGGTGGCCACATGGTGGGAATCACTTAACAGAACAAAGTGGTTAAACCTACTCGATGAAGAATTTGAAAAATTATTGCCAAACAAATGGTCTCATGTTAGAAAACAGGATAATGAGAAACATCTGAAGTTATTTTCTACTGGTATATCCTTATTATAGGTTCATAGATGTATTCAGAAAGAGAAAATAATTGTGTCTACCAATCCTAGTTGCAAGTATAATTCTATTAATGTTCATTTGGCTAAAAGATTGCAAGTCTGAGCCAAACAAATGACGAAGGCATCAAGGCATCAACTAATCAATGATGAAGAATTGAGTCATATATTTGGAGTAGAAATCTAAGTTTCGGTCATCGCGTAGGTAGAGGCTTTGTAGGTAAGTGTGGAGAGGCCTAGAAGACCGCAGTTGAGTGCGTAGACCCCTGCAGCTAAGTGCGCAGGGTGAGTCGAGTCTATAATCATCTGGAATTATCAGTAAAGAGAAATATTCTATCATTTATGCGTCTTTATTTCCTGTTCACGCATCTGTTATATTGGGTATGAATTTCACTTCTGAGGTTTATATGATGCACGAATGTGTATAACTGTATTTCTTAACTGAACGCAAGTAAGAACATATATTTACGTGAAGCTAACTAAGATTTGTTAATAAGATAAGTAATATGCTTAGCGTAGTTTGGGAAATATCACAGTTTGCTGCCCTGGCAGTGTAAAAGCAAATCAACCACTGGTTAGGGTTGCGCGAAAATTGATTGTAACAGTTCGCGAAGATATTGAAGGGTATAAAAAAGGGATAAGCATGCTGCATGAAGGCATGTATAGTTGGAATAAATCGACATCAAATCCATCTCAAGGGTGTAGAAACTTGGTTCCAGCATCCCCTAATACTGCTTCGGGTGAGACATCGACCTGCGCTCTGTGGGTTGATGCCGAAATGGCCAGTAGTGTAGGGATTTGTTTGGCTAACTAACGCTGAACCTAGGTCAGGCCCCCATAAGCCAATAAATGGTTCCGTTGCCAGGACCAGAATCTGCATGAGAGATGTGTGATGTCGTATCACTAGGATACAGCTAAGAAAGAAATCGAAGGCTGGTTGGACAAAAGAATTCACGAATCCATGGCGCAAGAGAACATAAACCCACGACTGTCAAAAGAACAGTGCCTAGACAACTACCTGTATACGAAGATCCATGAAATATTTTTCATGTCCTTCCCTACTGAGTTATACAACTGGATAATGAAGCTAGCAGATAGCCAAGGAAGGAGGAAACTTGACAGTCTTATTGTGTGGACCCCAGAGCTAGTGTGAAGTTTGGAAGCGTCGGAGGATAAGATCACATGAGTCATCGATCATTGGCTTGATCGCATTATAGGAATATTTGTTACTAAGTTCGTGGTCGATACCTCTGTCAACTATAGCGAAGTAGAGTGATGCTTTCTCAAAGGACCACGAGGTAAGTACGTAAAATATTTGAATACTTGGATTAAAATGTTGTTGTGCAAAAAACAAGTTATGCAGCTACCTTGATGTTTGGGTCTACGCAAAGCAGAAGAATTTACAGAAATGAAGGAAATAAGGGTACAAAGCATAGCCCCTTGATATCACCTCTACAAGGAGACAAGGAAGGGATCGCGAAGGTCTCTCCAAGAAGTGCTATTTAATTGATAAGAGAGGGATTTCTGAGAATACAACCTCCACCGACACCACCTCCATCTTCACTGCCATCACCTCCAACTTCACCCATACCACATCCACCACCACCGCGATTTAGTATGGCAAACACACTGAAGTTTCCTATGTTCAAAGGTTTGGGAAATGAGGATCTAGACCAATTCTGGTTCATTGTAAGGGCTGTATGGGAAGCGCAAGGTGTTACATATGACCATATAAAGAAAGCGACACTCATTAGTCCTCTGCAGGATCACGCGCTGACCTGGTACCTTAAGTACTCCAATGATAACCTGAATGCGAGAGTTACGAATATCCAAGCAATGCTATATAGGGAATTTAGCATGCTTAAATCTAAAGTGCAGTCGATTGTGGGATTCAAAGAGATCATGATGCTACCAGGTGAGACACCTTGGGAGCTAGATCAGTGGCTGAAATGTGCGATCCATGAAGCCAACATGAATTTGACGGATGGACAACATCGTGAGCGGTTTGTAGCTTCGTTACTACCACATTTAAGGAGTGTACTATTGCAGCAGAAGATAACAACTCAGGTAGAGGCCTTGGAGATTTCCATGAGACGCTTATGGAAGATCCTAAGCGTAGCTGAAGAATTTGTGCTTTTAGATGCAAAGCTTGCAAGAGGATAGGATTGTTCGACCAGAGGTACGCAAAGAAGTATGGTGTGTGAAATGAAAAAATCAGGGCCATGACAAGACCACTAGCTGGTCTTTACAAATTACCTTGCAGGAAGAGGATCGATACCTTTAAGGCTGGAAGCTCAAGTAGGACCTAGAATGGCGCCTGCTTTGTGGTGCGCTATCTATCAAATAGTAGGAAAACATGCCATGAATAACTGCCACTTGTTACAGAAGTATACGCAAACTCCGCAACAGTTGTTCTGCAACTTTTGTAGGTCAGTGGGACATGATGAGTGTACCTGTAGAAGCTATGAATTGATGATGGATAGAACATCCGCCTATAGGGTTCAGGCAGAAACGTGGTCCCTTGACTAGAATGTAGAGATGGCGCAAATAGGATTCTAGGGGCACGGACGAGGCCGATGCAGAGGAGGACCTAGTAAAGGTTGCGGGTAGTTGATTTGCTACAATTGCGGAATGTCGGGCCATTATGCCCATGATTGCACTAATCCAGCGCACCCGTCGTGTAAGTATTGCATGATGTTTGATCACGAAACAGAAGATTGCACTACACTGATAGCCAGGATACGTGAGAAAGGAGCACTATCGCATCTTCCAACTTAGAACCTGCAGATGATTAGGTCTGAGCCGCGCGAGGAAGATAAACACACTGTTCCAAAGTGGAATTGTGACAGGAGATGACAAAGGAAAACAACTGGAAGACAGTACATGGGTTTGCAAAGCCCCGGTGAAAGAAGTTGAGTTTGATTTGGAGCACGCTCGGGAAACCTTCATGGAAGCTAAGAAGAGCTTCGCTAAGGCCTCCACTTCAGGAAGCAAAGATAAGCCTGAGTCAGAGATGGACCCATCTGGCCAAGTGGATGCAGGCTTATGGAGAAAAGCCACAACATAAGTAGGTGCACCTGTACTCCACGCTAAAGTGCTTGGTCAATAAGCGTGTGTTGGGGGCGCATCTGTAGATGGCTACTATTGTTCCCGGAATACGATTTTGAAGTTTTTGTGAAGCCTTGACGGTTGAGCGCAGGACTTCACCACCTGTTGTGCATCGAGACAAGGAAGGAACCCACTAATTTGGAGGAAGGATTATCTGACGCATAGTGTTCTGCTATGGGCATCAAGGATGGACATTTCAAGGACATACTGCATTTCCTAACAACAAGAACTACACCGGAAGGATACTTTGTCTAGCAAAAGAAGGAATTAGTGGTGTACGCGATAGATTTATCTTTCATTGCTGGGAATCTATACAAGATGGGGAATGATGAGATACTACGAAGGTATGTACCTGAGTTTGAATGAAGCAACATCCTCGTGGACGCTCATGCGGGCATTGTGGGAGGCCATTATGCCGGCAGAGCAACTGTGCAGAGGATTCTACATGCAGGGTTGTGGTGTCCAACCCTTCATCAGGATTCAAAAGCATATTGCAAGGCATGCGATATACATTAGAGAACATGTAGGCCATCATGGAGGGAGCCCCAAGGAAAGAGAGGCGCGAGGTATATTATCACTGCGACGGAGTACTTCACTCGTTGGGCAGAAGCATAGCCGATGAAGGATTGCATGGTCGCGACTACCACGAAGTTTCTATTTGAGCATGTATTGATGCGATTTAGTTGTATGAAGATATTGATGAGTGATCGTGGTAAACCCTTTTTGAATGAGACGTTCAGTGCACTAACATAGGAATTTCAAGTGCACCATAAAAAGAGCACACCTTATCACCCACAAGCTAATGGGATAGTGGAAGCATTCAACAAAGTATTGGAGAACGCACTGACCAAGGTATGCAATGCTGAGTGAAGTGATTGGGACCTGTGCATACCTACAGTATTATGGGTTGAAGCACATTCTTAGTGCTCCAGGCTAGTCTATGGGGTTGAAGCCATAATGCAAGTCTACCAGGTTCAAGCCGACCGAAGCACATTCTTAGCGCTCCAAGTAGCTGAAAGGAGGTGCTGGACTATAAACTACATAGCCTGGGAGATGCACAATTTCAGGACTACGCGAAATAGCAAGGTGTCACAGGGTCCACGACAACGCGAAGACAATTGTGCTTGTGTGCAGGTTTGTCGAAAAGTGACCATTATAGTCACTATTCACGATTTGAAGGTTGGTTTGAGTCCAAATGGAGTGGCCAACAGGCATTAAAGGCAAACCTTATGGGATAGATTCTTGAAAATTTGTCATAAATATAGCATTAATGGACCGAATGTGGCGGGAATGGGCAAATTCAAATTCAAAACGCCCTATAAATTACAAGTGGTCGTCCAGCAAAAAGCACTTGGCATTTTGAGAACTGAGCTGTTGCACTATCAAGTGTGTATGGACCTCTCAAAATTTCAGGCTTTGAGAGAAAGTTAAGTGTTTGAAACATTACCAAAGGAGACGTAAGACCTTCTAACTAGAATGTCGACACCCATGGAAGCTGTGCAGGAAATTGCGGAAGTGGAAGCCCTAGAGAGTGCCAGAATAATCATTAAGGTCCCTAAATCAATGCGAACACTAAGACCCAAGAAGGATAAGTAGTCCATAATCTCGATCCACGTCTCGCCAAGAAATCAACTTAGGACGAAGCTCACATTGTAGGAAAAGGGGAAGGCCATTAATCTGGAGGTTGATGAGCAAGAGTTTGAATAAATCTTGGTGGAGGAGGAGGATGTAGAGATGGACGTTGAAACGTAGGGTGCGGACCCTATCCCCAGGTTGCTTGAATATGTGCCTCCACGTAAGGGTAAAGCCAAGGTGTCGTAGGATAGAGATGAGAGAAAGAGCTCTCTACAAACTCTCTTGCTCCCAGACGATATTGTTTCTTAGGGACCGCACTTGGGGCGGGTTCCCATCTTAAAATTTGAAGATTGGGACCTCGCAGACCACGAGAAGTTCCAGCATTTAGCGATTGCGAAGCTAATGTGCCAGAGGATTAACTAGACGGCTAGAAAAATTCAATTGGAGTCACGGACATGGCTCAGAGGTGTAGAGAAAGCTGGGTTGCTTAACTTGCTCTGGGTGCCACATTACCACCGCGCTTGAGTGACCACCTTCGTCATCAGGCAGTTTCCTTTCCTGGTCCATGATGGGTGCTTCTGGCTGGAGGAGCCCATTCCCATCACAGACCATCTGATTCACAGAATTACACAACTGTCTTACTCTGGGGAGGATCCAACCAATATTTCTGAAGGAAAAGGTGGCGAGTTAACCCTTGTGGAAGCAATGAAGAAGAGGATCATGTTGGAGAAGAAAAAGAGATGATACACCATCTCTAGCATCAACAACCCTACTGTCAAGGTTGTGACACAAATCCTAGCAAGGAAGGTGATGCAGAAGTGTCACGCAGATGAGGTACCCATGCCCGTAGTTGCACTAGTGGCCCAATGTGTGGAAGGAATCCAGTTCAACTGTGAGAACTATCTATGTGGTGAGTTCCTTGCGAAATATTGCGAGGCATAGGAGCAGGGAAAACCATTTCATTACACATGGCTCCTGTTGTCGATAGTACTGGCAGCATTGGAGCTGCTTGAAGACAGCCAGACTTTCTAGAGGTATCGAAGTACACTTCACCTTGGGTGATTAGGGACATGCAAAGGATAAAGGAGAGCAAGATATTTTGGATATTAATGGAGATGAATATCCGTATGGGGATCAATCACAAGCCTCCATTTTCGCCCACAATATACAACAATTTACAGAGCTTTGCAGAGTTCAAAGCAGATTTCCACCATGTCTTCATTAGGGCGCGGAAGGACCCTACGAAGACGTGGCATGATTTACCATACCTGACAATCAACGATGTGATATCTGCATTCCTTGAGTCTTGGTCGCCGGAGTGGCGCGCTCCAGCTGACTTCGCGGTAAAATCGAACAAGTATACCATGCAGCGCAAGAAGGAAGAGACAAAGCTTTGAATGGTGCAGGTAGCAGAGAAGCGCAAGAAAGAGGAAGAAGAGGCTAAGGCTCAGGTAGCATGCAACACTACGAAGTTGGTGGAACAACATAAAATAGGAGAAGAGCGCGAAGGAAAGAAGTCACCTTCGCTCGAACCAGAGACAAACACAGAACAAGGTGGAACATACCCACAGAGGATGTCCACCCAACTCAAGTGTCTACGGCGACAAGAGTAGACAGTGCTGCAGAAGAAAACTAAGGCATCCAAAATGTCTTTTGACCCAATCACCCTCATTGAAGGGGATTTGCATGACATCAGCAAAACGGTGAGGGATGTCACCACGGAGGCCCTCCAACAATTTGAAAAAAATAATAACTGGTATTGGGGGCTCTTAGGACAGAGTTACAAGAGTTGTAGGACGCACTCCAAAGGCTGACATAGTGTCCACTAGCCTCGCGATTGACACTTCGGCTGTCGAGGAAATGTTGTGCACAAGGGTGACTAACATGATAGTGCTACCAGATGGGGCACTTACCACAGAGAAGGAGGCCGACAGGGCCATGATCAGTAGTTTGAAAGGGGTTGGAGTAAATATGGTCGTGCTCCCTCGGAAGACGCTCTATCTCTTATAGGATGTAGTCCCCACAGAACTTCGAGCTAGGGAGAGTCACGCATTGGAGGTGATGAGTGAGCAGCGCATCAACATTGAGCAGTTGGGCCTGCAACGTAATGAGGCAGTGGAGCGGAACAAGAAGATAATGCAGGTTGTAGAGAAAGCTTGCCAGATGGTCCCGGAGTTGGACATTCAGGTGAGCTAGATGAGCGGTTAGTGAAGTTGTGTTCAGTTTGACTTAGTTGAACTAGTTGTAGTTAGTCTAACTGGCCAGTAGACTAAGTGATGAGTTGTGTGAATTAGTTATTAATTAATTCACTAATTATCAACTCCTAATGCAACCGAAGAATACATTAGTTAACTCAGTGCATGGACAGTTCAGTGGAGACAGGCGTTAGAGATGAGTGAAAGGGTGAGTTGTGACTATCAGTTGTGCGTGAGATCTTGCAGAATCAATGGGATTGAGATATACCAAGTGATTATAGGCTCTGCTCACGTGATTTCCAGTGTGGGTGATTCTCATTAGGTAAAAGACGAGTTTGGATCAGCCATTCTAATTCATTCACATGTAGGTATTGTACAGTGGAGGCAGGCAAGCAACGAAGGAGATTTGGAGATCATATCTGAGTTGTATTGTGTGTAACAGGTGGAGATAGTACTGAGTACTTGTGAGGAGTATTGTACTATGTATTGTTACATGTTCTCAATCAATATAATATACAGATAGTTGGGGTTTTTAGCGAGATGCTTTCCCTGGGAAAATACTATGTTGATATGTGTGATTGATGCTTTTATGTGCGCATGCTATTTTTTCTGCTTCTGTAAATTGATGATCAACATAGAGGAGGTTATGTATTATGCATGTATTCCTCAATAGTGTATAATCGGGATAATCTCTATGAATATCTGTCATATTATTCAAAATTTCTATAGTGATGTCACCCCAGACCCTGGACCCTAGGTTGTTTGGAAGGAGGGCATGGAAGAAAGCCCCAAGATTTTAGTCCCCGGTTAACATGGAACGCATGGGGCTTGTTCAGTGGGATGGGGAGTTGTGTGATGTCAGTAACCCTATGCATAAGCAAAGGGGAAGGCTTATCCTTTATGCTAGGTATATGATTAAATGTTGAGACTGACACGTAACCACGACAAGTTCTGCGTGAGGCACCCTAGACTTTCTCGAAGAGAAACTCAAGGAAAATCCGTCTAGATTTTATTTCTAGGGTGAGGTGGTATTGCGGTCCTAGTACCTATGTAACAGACATCGTGGCATTGTAATGCAAAAATATATGTGCTAGATCCTGTAAGTAATGGGAAGTCATAAATGAGTTGATAGAGGGGAGGAAACTACCATGTGGTGATGAGATGACTATGAATTTAGTAGTCACTGGAGAGTCACATGGGTGCCATGTGGTAGGTGAGGATGATGTGACCAGACCTAATAGCCCAAACTTTAATCAACCATAATTTTTGGTTCCAAAACCCGAATGAGGCAAAATTATGTCACTGGAAAGGTCTTGATGAGACAGATGCAATGTTGGCAGTTGCTTCAAATTTTGGAAGAGGGGAAAAAAGTGAAAAAATTTGATCCCATTTCCATAATGGTGCATTGGAAGTTGGGTCGGCATAGTGACTATTCCTCACATCCTTGGTGGGATCCATGGCAGGTGAGAGAGTGTGAGTAAAAATAGCATATGGCATATGATTTGTATATGCTAATATGATTATCTCCAAATTTCAATTAAAAACAATAATTACATCACAAAAAATCAATAATAAATGTTTCATATA